>CAUYQV010104074.1:0-72035 GCA_963574575.1 Galagoides demidoff | reverse complement strand
ATGGCATCACAGCTCATAGCAACGTCCAACTCCTAGGCTCAAGCGAGTCTCCTGCCTCCACCTCCCAAGTAGCTGGGACCACCGGCGCCCGCCACAACGCCCGGCCATTTTTTGGTTGCAGCCATCATTGTTGTTTGGCGGGCCCGGGCTGGGGATTTGAACCCGCCACCTTAGGTGTACATGGCTGGCGCCTTAGCTGATTGAGCCACAGGCGCCGAGCCCCCAGTCAATGCTTTCTCCTGTGTGCTGTACTCCTCTGTATGTATCCAGATACTTCTTTGAATTTGTAGAAAACAATTAGGTTCTTTAGAGTATAACTATGTATGTAAATATTGGTAGCTTATAAAGTAGATTTTAGTTATATTTCTTAATAGCTGAATTCTGTAAGGCTTTCATTTATTTCAAATTGAAAGATGAGTTGTTAAATGACAATAATCAGGATTGTGTTGGTATTGACATTTAAAAAATCTATTTTGTAGGCTCAGCACCTGTGGCTCAAGTGACTAAGGCGCCAGCCACATATACCTGAGCTGGTGGGTTCAAATCCAGCCCGGGCCCGCCAAACAACAGTGACGGTGGCAACCAAAAAACAGCCAGGCATTGTGGCAGGCGCCTATAGATCCAGCTACTTGGAAGGCTGAGGCAAGAGAATTGCTTGAGCCCAGGAGTTGGAGGTTGCTGTGAGCTGTGATGCCATGGCACTCTACCCAGGGTGACAGCTTGAGGCTCTGTCTCCAAAAAAAAAAAAAAAAATCTATTTTGTAAGCTATAAATTTAGTCCTCTTTGATATTTCTTGCAAAATTTTCCTAGAGAATATGTAGAGTTTGTTGTATAACACATGATCTTAGAAAAAAGTGAATGTATTTTAAACATTGCAACTAAATTACAGCTCTGTTTCTTTTAGATTCTTGCCGGAAACCTTATGTTGCCCTTATTCATGGAATTACAATGGGTGGGGTAAGTACACTTTTGTTCTGGTCATTGATATGAATGAGTTGTGCCAAAATTAATTATTAAACAGAATGAGGTGAAAAATATAATACAGTAAAATTTAGTGAAACAAAATTGTGTGGATTTTGGATCCCGGCATATTTGGGATATAATATTTGTTTATAGCATTTTTAAACTATCCCAACCCAGTTTTTTATGTTCTTAATTATGTTAGATGCTCTTTAAATAGGAAGATTTTTTTAAGCAACAGAAACTGATTGCAATTTTTAAAATATAGATAGAACATTCTTTGTACTTGGAAATAAATATTGTTGAAAATAGATTGTTTCCAACAGCTTCAGAAGAGAAACTGGACTGTTTTTTTCTTTCTTATTCTCAATATTGGAAATTTGATTGTCTATAGTGTAAAGTTTCATGTTAGTGGAAGTATTTGGATTCTTTATGAAGTTCTCTATAACTGCATTTCTGTCAGTTGACAAATGTGTATTTTGCCTTTGTGCTATTAAAAAGAAGGCTAAAATGTAAACTGACCATGAATGACTTGATGTGGAGTTGGAGAAAACATAATTACAGAAAACATAAAGAGATAAAATACCAAAGAGGACTTTTGGTATAGTCAGTGCCAAACATATCTATAAAATAATTACTATGCCAAATAATTACTATACCAAAGACAAGCTTTGAAAGAAGTGAGGGGTCAGAATGGGTTGTCTTGATAAGAAAGGAGAATAGAGAATTCTCTCTGCATAGAGAATTTGGTGAATTACACTGAACCTAGAAAGACAACAGAGGGGAGAAAAAGTGATATCCTCTTCTCAGCCATTCAAGGGTCATGGCCAGTGTCCATATAACACAAGAAAGATTAGCAAGAGGGAAGAATAACCAATTTATTTAATCAGAGTTATACATGACATGGAAGTCTTCAGAAATGAAGGCCCAAAGACCTAGAGAAGACTGTATTTTTATGCTTAGTTATGATAAACACTGGACAATCATGTAGAAGTATGATTATACAAAAAGGGTGTGATTCAATGATGGTAAGCCAGGGGAACTTAAGTAAGCCTGTTTGTTCAGCTTCTTCTTTTTCTTTCTGTGTATCATTCCTTTCCTTTGTTGTATAGGGAAGATGGACACTTACCACATGAGAGGGTTTAATGATGATATCAGGAGAGGTAGAATAGAGCATTTCTTTATGACTAGTACTCCTGCAGAAAGGTGGGGAGAAAGAGAGGAGGAAATAATATAATGGACCACAACACAGTCCATCTCAAAACTTTCATAATGATCCACATATACAAAAAAACAAATCTGGCTTCAGAATTCCTTGTTACACAAGGTGCCAGAAGCAAATGGGTTGAAAAATTGGGAAATAGTTAGGAACCAAGAGTTTTCTACCCAATTCAGTTGGTTTTAAGTATAAATATAAAAGAAAAATATTCATTCTCAGGAATGAATGGGCTTAGAAAATATACTGGTGACGTATCATGGTTGAAAATATTTCAGTTTCACCAAGAGATCACTCAAAATTATAACTCAAGACTAGTTTTGATATGAAAAGCCCTTTTGTGGTATCCATAGGCAGAACTTTCATCTCTTTATAGAAGCCTGAGAATCATTGCTCTAGCATACCACACCTGAATTCACTGGCCATATGTTTTAGTTCCTTTGGCATGTATAGTTTGATAAAGTATTTCCATGTGTTCTTACATATGGAATAGCCAAGAATCTTCTGTTTGTTTTTAAAGAAAAAACTAAAGTGAGACAGTTCGATAATGTTGTTTTGAATCAGTGGTTCTCAACCTGTGGGTCGTGACCCACAGGAACTGTATTAAAGGGCCGTGGCATTAGAAAGGTTGAGAACCACTGTTTTGAATAGCCAAAGTAAAGGTGATGCTGCTGCTGCTTCTTCCTGCTGGTCTTTGTTTTCTGTATTTACTTTAAAGCTTATAAATGACTTTCAAATGAAGATATACTTTACGTCAGCCTTTCTTAACCAGAATTCCACGAGAGAATTAAGTCTTAGTGCCTAAGACCTAAGACAGTAGTTTTTAAGATATCCCTGCAATAGTAGCGTTAGAAGCACTTGGGAATGTGTTAAAAGTACACATTCTTGGGTCCCACACCAGAGTCAGACTCTAAGGGTAGGGCCCAGCAATCTCTTTGAACAAGCCTTCCGAGTAATTCTGAGTCATGTTAAGTTTGAGAACTATTGCCCTAATGAATTTTCTCTTTCTTACTGTGCTTCTAGAATGATACTAGTTATATATTATCCTTGGAGAATTGAAAAAATAGTCACATCATCTGCTGTCATCTATGGCTCCACAGCATGGCAATGTGGAGCACAAATGTGGGGTCAGAGCTGGTACTGCCCTCGAGAGCCCAGAACTGTGTTGAGCCGTCAGTAGCTTGCAGTGCCTGCCTGAGAGCTGAAGTGCAGGTGGAGCCCAACAAAACCATAGAGGCAGGGTTGCTTGAAGCCTTGGGGGCCTACCTCTAACCCTCCAGTGCGCACAGAATGCTGTGAGGAGGGAGACTCACTTTAGGAACCACTTGTGCAAGATGTTCAGAAAATGGTTATTTAAATGTCTTCATTCTCATAATTTTTAGTATAATTTTAGTATATAATGGTTTATAATTATATATTTTTTAATCTGTTAAAAGAAAAACTTTAGACGAATTAAATTTACAAAAATTTGAGCAAAGAATGATTCATGAATCAGGTGCCATATAGAACAGGAAGAGGCTAAAAGAGCTTTCCTGGAACCTTTTATAGGCTGAACATGGGAGCAACTTAGAGAAATTATCTGATTGGCTACAGATAGGTGTTTTCCTTATTTGGGCATGTCTGATCAGTTGGTTGCCCGTGATTGGCTGAAACTCAGCTATTTGTTAACAAAATTATACTCTAGGTTACGTTTTGGTTTGTTATGTAGGAGCCCAGAGTACACTGCTCATTTAATTTCTGTTAATACAGAAGAGTCAGAATAGATGAAGCTAATAAGACTTAAGAAAAAGTATACAAATAGTAATTGTCCTTGGGTTTATTTTGACTCTAGTCAGTAAATTTTTTCTTAAAATGTAAGAGAATTTTGTTAAGAACTTGTATAATCCAAAAGATGGCGCCATAGAGCTTGATTCTCCCCATCCATTCCTTTTTGTTATAATAGTATTTTTTCTGGCTTGTAAAATGACAGTTTTATTGTTTCCTGTTATCTCATGCAGAGTAGCACAGTGCTTTGTAGAGAATCTAAATATTATTTTTTAGGTTTCAGAAATTCAAACATTTACTCAATATTTTGGTGTACAGTAAAATAAATGAATGTCATTGAGTTCTCCACATAATTGATCAAAATTATGTAAATTATGTCATTCCAGTGTTTCTGAAAGGGAAATACATTTTATGAATAGATATTTGAAAAAGTAGTTCTGTTTCCAAGGAAGATACATTTTTAATTTCTTTGCTTTTATTTTAAACATGAGGTTACATCTTAAGCTAATATGTAATAGGAAGACATGTTTATTTAAAAATTAAAATTACTTTAAATAAATATAGAACAGGAAAATCCTTAAATTTTTATTTTATGCATGTAGTGCCACATTCATCACCCCCTGCCAACTGAATTGAATTAAACATTGAATTTTGTTTCTTTTTTCCCTTTCTCCTTCCCTCCTTTCTTCCTTCCTTGTTTCCTTTCCCGTCTCTCTCTTCCTTTTACTCACCACCTCTTGAATTTTACAATAGGAACAAAGTTGGTTTCTTAGTGCCAACTGAAAATATGAGTGCAATATGCTATTGTTTTTATGTTTCTCTGCTAGCAAAATGGTTTTGTGACTGTAGAAGACCAGAATGTGTTAACTCAGTTAGCTTAAGACTTATCTCGAGAAGATCATTTTGAGAAACTGTGGACCCAGAAACCTAGAAAAAAATTAACTTTAAATATCTTTAAAATTATCAATTTTTTAAAATAGCTTTTTTGTTTAACATGATATCCGATATCCACACTATCATGGAAGTGAAGCTTGGTGCCTGTAGCTCAGCAGCTAGGGCACCAGCTACATACACCAGAGGTGGCAGGTTCAAACTCAGCCCAGGCCTGCCAAACAACAATGACAACTACAACAAAAAAATAGCTGGGCATCATGGCGGGTGCCTATAGTCCCAGCTACTTGGGAGACTAAGGCAGGAGAATTGCTTGAGCCCCAGGAGTTGGAGTTTGCCATAACCTGTGGCATCATGGCACTCTACCGAGGGCAAAAAAAAAAAAGAAATATGGAAGTGAGTGGTATTCGTACTTATTAGCATATTTATATTTTTGAATGATTTAATTTTCTGTAATTATAATTACATCATCTTTAAAAGCCATGAAACTATATATCAGCTTTTTTCCTCCAAAGAGAACTACTTGAAGACATTTATGTCTCTGAATTTTTTAAAAGTCTTAGCTTGCCCAATTTTTGCCTTTAGGGATGCCAAAATTTTAATAAGTATGTTTATTTTTATGGTGACAATTTGACTTGTTGCATTTTTGTTCAGCTGTTATGCTTGTCCATATTACCATTCTTTATGGTAGATTATATTACTATGGAAAGGTGATTAATAATAATCCAAAAAACAATTACTATTAGAGTGCTTGGAACACCATAAATATAAGGCATAGAAGGGTTATAAGAAAAAGAAAAGTGAAAGATATATGTATTGTACCATACTAACTAAAAGAAAGTTGATATTAACATTTTAATATCAAATAAGGTACATTTTGTGGGAAAAAAATTTTACATGAGCTAGGATATTTTGTAATTGTAGAATAGATATAACATAAATTTGAATGTCTTATGAGTATTTCTTTTTTTTTTTTTTTTGAGACAGAGCCTCAAGCTATCCCCCTGGGGGGTAGAGTGCCATGGCATCACAGCTCATAGCAACCTCCAACTCCTGGGCTCAAGCGAGTCTCCTGCCTCCGCCTCCCAAGTAGCTGGGACCACAGGCGCCCGCCACAACGCCTGGCCAGCTAAACCCGTTCTTACGGTTTGCATAACAATAAATGTCTTACCACAAACCATAAGTAAGTTAGGTGATGGTTATAAGGTTCATCAGTTCGATTTAAGCATTCCACATTGTATATCAAATCATCGTACGGTGCCCCATAAATGTATACAGCTATGATTTAATGAAAATTGAGTTAAAAACAAAAAGAAAAATTAAAATTGAATTTTTTTAAAAAGATGAAATAGTAAATTAATTAAATATTTTATATAAATTTTCCTAAATCTATTTTGCCAAATTAATTGATTCTATAAATGTCTAGACTAAACTGTTACTATTCTGCCATCAACATTTTTTTAATTACATTTTAGGGGTCTCAAGATGTTTAACAGAAGTTGGGCTGAGGTTAAAATAGAAGTGAAACTCAAACTAGTCAATTCTATTTTATTTAACATCTCTGGCAAAATATGGTGTAGAGGACGAAAGACATGATGGGCTAAAATTGCACTTTCTTATGTTTCTCTGGAGTGTTACTTCAATATCATCTTTTTCTTCTATAACCAGGGAAAACGTGCAGCTGCAATGTCCCTAAAGCAGTCCGTATGTCCCCTGATTACAGTGTCACTTTCTGCATTTCTGCCACGCCCAGTTAACTGTGCTTGGAAAGTGGGTTAGTACCGTACAATATGCTATTTTGAGAGAGAGAAAGATTTATATAACTTTGATTGTAGTATATTGAGGTTTTTTGGTTTTGATTTTTTTTTTTTAAGATAGAGTTTCACTCTGTCACCCTTGCTAGAGTGCTCTGGTGTTATAGCTCACAGCAGCCTCAATCTCTTGGGCTCAAGTGATCCTCTGGCCTCAGCCTCCCAAGTAACTAGGATTGCAGGTGCCCACCATGATGCCTGGCTAGTTTGTTTTTCTATTTTTGCTAGAAATTGTATCTTGCTCAGGCTGGTCTGGAACTCCTGAGCTCAAGCAATCCACAAACCTGGTCCTCTCAGAGTGCTAGGATCACAGGTGTGACAAAATATATTGTTATAATTGTTCTATTATTAGTTATTGCTGTTAGTCTCTTCCTATGTCTCACTTATAAATTAAATTTTGTCATAGTTATGTATGTATAGAAAAAAAAATAGTGTGTGTGGAGTGCTGGGACACTAACCATGGTTTCAGACATTCACTGGAAGTCTTGGAACATATCTCCCACAGATAAAGGGATGGGTTGTATTTGGCCTATAGTAGGCCAGAACAAAATTATATAGTACAATTATATTTATAATAAATTTGGAATGGATTTACCCTTATAAATTTTTTTAAAAAGATTTATCCACGCACATAAATACAGACAGCAATTAAGGCTATTCAAAACTATACAAACTGGAGGCTTTGTCTTCAGAAAAAAAGGGCGAGACCTCCAAGTGGGCACTGGTTTTTATTTGTAAGATCATGTCTCCTGACACTGGCATTGATTAGCCCTTCTCATGGCGTTTCATCACATAGACTGTAATTATTTGAATTTCTGTTGCTTCTGTTAGACCCTCTATAAGAAGAAATGTCCCTCATGTATTTGTCCATCCTCAGCATCAGTGTTGCACCAGAAATCCTCAGATCATTGAGTATCTCCCTGAAACTCAGTAAATGAGTGAGGGTTACATCTGTGAATTTCCATTTTTCCAGCTTTGGTTATCCTTGGGTTAGAAGGTCCAGGTCAGTCTATGACCGATAGTTAACACAGGCAAAGGAGTTCTTGGTGCAACAGGTCATAATTGCAGGCAGGTATGGGTGGGGAAGAAGAATGTTTTGCTTTGATTTGTTTTTTAGATACCCTTGCAAGATAAAGAAATTAGCTGAATACATTTGAATATTTTTGTCAGTTGCCTTTTAGAGAGTCAAAGAGTTCATAAGTCTGTGAAACTCTATATACAAGAGGATGGAGCTTCCCACATGCTTGGGAGAAATAAAGACTTCTTTTACTAGTGCTGACAGACTCTTGCATGTATAAACGAAAAGGACTGTGGCGTCCAATCCAGGGGTGCTTAGTGACCCAAAGCCAGAGGAAGGGAAACGTTTACAACAGAGAGGACGTGTTGATCTTTGCAGAGCACCACAGTCACTGGGGAAATCCCATCTCCAGTTCCATTTCTTTTCAGAAAAGAAAATATTTCCTGCAGGTTTGTTACTGAGTTTTGGCAGATTTTGGGAACGTTTTAGCCTTTTCTGGTCATCTGACTCCTGAGGCTGAGGTGGGGCATGTCACTTACCTCATCCAGAGTCTTGTCCCCACACTTTGTTCCTTATTTGTGTTGGGCCACAACTGACTTCAAAGGAGACTTTGGTTGGAAAGAGTTGCAGCCTGGTGGAGAGAGAGGAGATACACGGTGCCTTGTGCTATAAGAGGTTTAGGTCCCCACACTTTCGGTAAAACAGGAATCTCTGTGTGTTTTAACACAAAATCTGGTTTTGAGCCATTCATCATATCAATAAAGTATGTTTTTCTGTCCTTGACAGGAAAATAAATGTCCTCAAATCAGAAAGGGAATATTCTTTAATTTTAAATGATACAGACACTTTTCTCTCTTACCTTTAATTCCCAGTGAATATACAATGTAAAAATAGAAGTGATCCTTAAATAGCTATGACTTAGCCAACGATTTAACAGATATTAAATCCAATTATTTGGGGGGAATTGGGGAACGGAAAGAACAATTGTCTCCCTTCGGACTTCTGGAAAGTGAAGAGTGCTGATTACATGCTCTTCTGTCACCAGCATTGTACAGACGGTATTGGCATAAAATACAGCACATATTTTTTTTAATCCAAGTTGTCCTTCTAGTACTTAAGAGATAATCTAAGGCACATAGAGAGCATGTTTATTTTTGTCTGCAGCTGTATCCTGCCGATAGTCTTGCATTAATTTGAGGTAATCACAAAATCTCTGCCTCAGTTGGGTATGCTGGCATATGGGTGGGAGTATGGCTTCTTAGTATACATGTGAATTTTCAGATAGTTTCAATTCAGTCTCTAATGGAATATATAATAGGGTTAGCTGGTGATGTATCCAGCAAAATGTCGCTTTATTTGATCAAATGTCCCAAAACTGCACTCTCTATTTTCTAGACTGTGTCTGTTGCATGATTTCTAAGTATGTTGCTCTGAAGCCCTCGTTTGGGGATTTATTTATTAGTCAATGATCTACACTATGCAGAATGAGATCGCCACATTCCTAAGAGAAGAGACTATAGTGTTGGGCAAAGAATCCCACCTACTTGGTGACAATGCCTGGATCTCCTTTCTTGGGTGATGCCCGGCTTCCAAAATCCACCTGAATGCCCCACCGCCTGGTGAGACTGGGTGTGCAAACACGGTTTACGCCGGAAATGTGATTCTTCCTCTCCCTCCTGCTTCAACTACCACTTCATAAAATGGAAGTGAAATTGACACGTGTGGGAGGAGTGACGAGGGACAGTTTTGACCTGGTCAACCTGCCTTAGCTAAGAGTGGGGGGGGGGAGCAGGAACTGCTCTCTGGAGAGGGAAGTGACCCCCCCCTTGCTCCCATGTGAGGCCATGCTCAGTGCTACAGTGTCACCGGCGTGTATCGGATAGAGACACGCTAGTGAAATAATCCCAAACCACTTACGCCTGGGACAACCCTCCAGATAAGGCACATACACCTTAGACAAGAACGGGAGAAATAAGCCTTCTCACCAGAACACGCCTCCTGGAGGAAGCCAAGTGTGCAGGAGCAGCGATGTGTCATGTGGTCTTTTTGTTGAGGAAGATCTCTGTGCTCAAGGAAAAGGACGCAAGAGATTCTGATCTCCACTTCCCCCAACCCTTTATCCACAGCAGCAGTGACCAGAAATAGCCAGGTGGAAAGAGGTTTCTGGAGGAGGGTTGCCGTGGTGCCGCGAGGCTGCTGCCTCCAAATAACCGGTCTCTGCAGCGGCATCCGCGGCACCAAAGGCCTGCTGGTACCTAGAGCTCGGTGTGCTCTAATCTTTCCCAGAGACTCAGCTTTTCTGCCAGTGGCTAACCTATCTGTGCCCAGGGACTGACCTTGGGAAAGCTCTGGCCAGGGTGTGCTGTCCGGAAAGTGCGGGCCATGGAGCGCTGCTGTGGCTCCCAGGGCTTGCTAAAGCTGCTGCTGCCCTTTCCTGCCCAGTTCTGAGTTGGGTTACCTCACACTGGTAGCTTGAAGTCAGCTGCGGTGGGAATATTTACTTCAGAGAAGTCAGTAAACGCTGTAAAGCAAGGTTCCTGGGGTCAGTTGTTAAACATTTATCTGCACGCCCAAGGGCGATTCTAAACGATCTACACTAACGCTCTGAAAATTGTCCAAAATCTTGAGGACCGCACTATGTCTGGAGACACTCAGAAGGTTTGACCCTTATTTTCTCTCGTAAAGGAGGGGTCACAGAAGACTAGATGAAATACAGGTATTGCTCGCGCAGGGAGACCATCCTTCCCCAGAAGGCGGGGAAATAGCACAGAGGGAGCTGTTAGCCTAATTCTTGCATTACAATCCCCCCACCAACCCATGCAGAGCCCCTCCCCTAAAATGACAGGAGGAAGGACAACATTGACTGTCCCGTGGTAAGTGAACTTGTGGAGAAGAAACTACCCAGGTAACTCCCGGCACCGTCCACTCCATATACCCAAGCCCCGTCCCCCTGGAGGGCCACTTACACCCACATAGAATGTTGCCTCCTGAACCTTCTATTCTTTGTTTGATGTTTGTTATGGAAGTTTAGCTGATCTGTCTTATGAGAAAATCTATTTATTTCTAGAATAAATCATGAGGCAGCAGCAGCCAGCGTGGAGGGGCTGTGTTTTTCCCCTGGTGTGAGCGTTTAGCAAGAAGCAAACAGCTTGATGGCAGCGGCTGCACCAGCACTTCTCGCCAAACCTGTCTGGGAACCCGCCCTGAAGGGGTTCTAGCCTCAACACACCCCTCCACCCGCACCTGTTCCCTGCCAGCCGCACTCCACACCTCACAGTCAGCTGTGCAGTAGGTTCCGAGAACCAAATTCCTAGTCCTGGATCACTGACCCACGTGGATCCAGGGAAGTGAAGTTTGTACCTAGAACGGCTGTCTGAGCATCTTGCCAGCCACCTCCTTTTACAGATGAATAAACTAACATGGGGATGTTAGCGATTTGTTGATTACCTAGCACAGGAGGAGAGCCAGGCCGGGGCCCAGGACTTTCCCACTGCAAAGCCTGTGCTTCTGATGATGAGGCTGCAACAGCTGAAGTCTTTAGCAGCCTTCCAAGTCCAACAGACTTTGATTTCTTAGACCGCGGCTGGGAGTCATCCCTGCCTACACTGAACTGCCGTTAGACTCTGCTCGTCCTTCCTGGGCCCTATCTTGTATTGAAATCACCCATCTCCTTATTCTCTTTTTCCTTCTCACTCTGATACATATCTCATGAGCTGGAACCGACTCTTCCTTTGGCCTCTTTTTCTCAGCAGCGGCAACCATACTGGGTGGTGCTTAATATTTACTGAATGCACTGGAAAGGCTCTGAGTAGATTTTTACTGCTGTGGTTTTCACTTGCATATGCACAAGAAGCAACTAGAAAGCTTATTAAGATGAAGACTTCTGGAATTCAGACTCAATAGTTCTAGAGAGGGTGTCAGGAGCCTATATTCCCAACTAGTCAGTGAGGGATTCTGAAGCATGGACTGGCTCATGCTCAGAGGTCACGCCTCCCTTGTGACAAAGCGTAGTGTGACATAGTTAGCCAAGATTGAGGGCCTTGTTGAGTTCAGAGAGCCTGGCAAGCCACACCGGGCCACACCAGGCTAGATCCTATAGTCTCAGTGTCTTTAAAGAAATCTCTAACAGAAAGTTCTCAAAATGAATGTGGGGGAAGGGACCTGGCACCCTGAGGGTCATGCTTCCCCCTGCCCGGAGATAAAGTGCTCTAGGACTGAAGGAGGAGGACAGATGAAGGCTTTGTGTCCCTGAAGCAGTGTAGAAGTCCTGTCTTCAGAGAGTACATAGGCATTTCAGAAAGAAAGGAAGAGCTTACCTGAGACTCATTACTGCTCTGACAGTCTACAACAAGATACGCTCAATTAGTTAATGTCTGTAAAGTGCTTTGATCTCACAAAGCAGTGAGATAATCCCAGACCTTGTTTACCAAATGCCTTTCTTCCCAAGGGCTCAAAGTGACTTGTAGACAATGAGCCCTTTCTGTGCTTCCCACTTTAGAGGGACACTCGGATTACTTGGGGAGTGCTGTTTGCCTTGGAACCATACCGGAGGGGGACAGGGCGGCTGTGTGGTGGTCAGGCTGGGAGCAATCACAGACCCTTAGCCACTTCCAGGGGGCGGGCAGACACTCAGCTGTACGGAGTGCTATTGTAGCATTTATGGTGCCGCAGTAGAGGGCCAGCGTCTGTTCAGGTGTCTGCTTCCCCCACTAAACTCCAGCTTAGCTGGGCAGAAAAGCTGGATCTTTCAGCTCTGTCCCGCCTGCCCCTTGCCCAGCCCTACGACCTTAACGCACACAGCTTTTTCCCTTCCTCATCAAGCTCCAGACAAAATGATCTTTCTGTTTCTCAGACATACCAAGCTCAATCCAATCTTAGGGTCTTTTGCCCGAATGTGCCCACCACTGTGACTCCCTTCTCACCATTAAGCTTCCGCTCAGCTGCTCCTTCTCAGCTGGACCCTGGCCATGCTCACCCTCATATGTCACTCCACAGCCATCTCCATCATCTTACTCTGTGGCTGTTTTATTTCCCTCACAGCATTTTTCTGACATTATCTTAGTTTTTAATTTCATACCACTCATCGACATCTTGACATATTATCATCTTGATGAGAGAGGAGGCATCTTCATTTTTTCTTTCTTGTTTATTTCTGCTTCATTCCTTCTACAATAGTCTACAAGCTTCTCGAGAGTGAGTGTTGTCTGCCTTCTTCACCACTGTAACTCTAGTACCTAGAGGATCTCAAGTGGTCAATAAATAGTTCAGTTGAAATGCTGGCTGTCAGTACCTTGCCCAGAGCTCACCGAATAATTATTAAGTGAATAAATGCAGAAACAAAGGCAAGATTCAGGATGTGTTGAGGTTTCAGGCTCCTTTTGTTCACAAATAGTGACAGGTTTGGACTAACAGGATTTAATAATACCAGACATGTATTTATGTACTTCTTTATAACTGATAGGGCACTTTCACATAATCTAAATATTTTCAATAAGATATTAATATGTATAAATAGGCATTCATAATGCAAATGCCCCTAACAGAGGACAGATGGATAATAAAAAGAAATGACTGGCACCCAGTGGGACCCGGGGAAGTGGAGAAAGTGAGAACCAACTGACAGAGACCCAGGTTGATGATGGCCATAAGTGAATAAGGATGCATGTTGCAGGTGTTTATATTTAAAACAAATAGTCAACAAAAATTTCCTATCTGTATATACTTCTTTAGTTTTAAACGTTGGCAAGTAATCCTATGACCGAATCCCCAAACAAAACAGTCTGTAGACCAGACTCAGCTGTGTACATGACTTTCAACAGTCTGTAGACCAGACTCAGCCGTGGACATGACTTTGAACAGTCTATAGACCAGACTCAGCCGTGGACATGACTTTGAACAGTTCATAGACCAGCCTTAGCCATGGACATGACTTTGCAACCCCTGTTATACAACAGGCTTTGATTCTTTGCTGTCTCTTAGCCTGCAGGATAATTACCTTCAAACCTCCTGAATTTTCTTTTTCTTCTGCATTTTTCCCATTTTTCTCTCTCTCGTACATCTCCATGGCTTCTCCCCTAGTCCATGCTTTTAAAATCTCACCTCTGTGTGATTTCAATGCGGTGCTGACTGAATCACTGCTCCAGAAAGTCCCAGCCCCACTGGGCCCACCTGTATCGGCAGATTGGCTGTCTTCCTCCTGCCATCCCTCTGCTCTGATTATTTATCCCCCAGTGCTTTGGCCCCTCCGGTTATCATCTATGAAGCTGTGGTCAAGTTATTTATATAATTTTTCCTATAAAAAAAGGTCAATTGACTCACAAAGATTGAAGGAGTTGATCAATACATATAACGGGATGGTCACTGTTACTAGCATGGAGTCAGGAATCACCAAAAGGTCGTCGTGTTCAGTCAAAATGACTTAGCTAGAAGCTTCAGTTCTGGTCCAGGACTAGCTTCCCATCCTAAGTTTTTATCACCTTGGCTCTACTCTCATCATTTCTTCCCATCTTTACTTTTCCAAATCCTAAGCAAGAGTTAAGTGTTTTCACTTTAGAGACTGTTATTTCTTCTAGTTGAAAATTTGACCAGCACGAATGCATTATGGTGCCAGCCTTTCCAACGCTCCACCTTTGCTCTCTCTGCTCCAAAACGCTTCGGTTCTCTGTGTGCCTTTCTGAACCTGTCGCCCTGGCTGTGTTCTCTGCCCACTGGAGCATTCCTTTACTTTTGTCTGTGATTCGGCTGTTTGTTAGTTGCACCGGCACTGCTGAGATGTTGCAGACCCTGGAGTCCCAGCACAGTAGGGCAACACTCTTCTTTTCCTCCTTGAGTTTATTCCTAGCATTAGCCGCCCACTCACGCTGCCCACAATGATGACATGGAAGGGCAGCTGCAGGGAGGGAAACTACCGTCCTTTACCCATGGACGTCACCGTACTCATCAGTAAGCAGACAGCAGAACGTGTTATATCAAAACCGAAAACGAAAACAGTTAAATTAGTTTCATCCAGCATTTCCATTATTTTAGAAAGAAAAAAATGCATATACACACTAAATTATGTAACTTCATTGATTCCATATACAGGTTACGTGCTATTATATTTGCCTTTAAAACTGGCATTGCAAGATATAAAAATGAATGAAAAAATTCAGACTATATATGTATAAAATTCCTAATTCTTAGAAGAATATTTTAAAACACCATCCAAGTTAAAAAGAAAGACTACAGAAGAAATGAAAGTATTTTATATCCTATTCTCTTTAATAGAAACTTTTTCCTGTTTTCTGAACAAGCAGCCTCTCGTTTTCACTTTACACCAGGCTCCACAGGCCACGTGGCTGCCCCGATCCTAGTGGTGTTAATACGGCTTCAGTCAGGGCTGGATAATACTGGGGCTGTCAGTGCATCCCGCACGCTTATGAAGTTGACATACGTGACTGTGCACAGGTCCGAGGGAAACTTTCAAAGCAGGCTTCACCTACATGCTTTTGAGACCAGCAGAGAAAGGATTCAGTGTTCTTGTTCCGTTTTGCTTTGTTGAAATAAAAGACAGAAAATGATTTTAATTGTTCCATTTTCTCTTCCAGATTTATTTTAAAAGCTTATCACATTGACTCCAACCTTACTGCAGCAAGTCCCTCACATTTCACCAACAGAGCTCATCAAGCAGGGCCACGCTTCTCCTCACGTCACAGGATCCCTGGGCCACAGCAAGGCCTGCTGGAGTGAACAGCCCCTGGCCCAGAGTGACCTTCACTGTGCAAACACACACAAACATGCCCAGATCTTTTCTTTCTCCCCCTCACATCCTCTTTGCAGCCTCATGAGCTCCATCACCCTCACAGGTGCGTGCCTCCTACCTACCTGCATGCAGGGGAGCACGGCCCCTTTGATGCTGTGTGCTCTCTGATGTCAGGCCTGTGAACTCGGTGCACTCCCCTAAAACCACACCTTCCCCTGCAAAGCCACGGACCAGAGCCATAAGCCAAGAAAGCCTGGAGCTGAGGCAGGTTAGCTGAGGGCACGTTGTCACGCTTTTACCACCTGTCAACAACTTGAGGGGAATTGCAGAACATTACAGTTGGCAAGGTAAAGAGATCAATCTCGGCTGTCAAGTTGCCCAGATTTCAGGGAGTCTTAATTACATACATAAAACTGCAAAGATCACACGCTCTTTTCTTTTCCATCTCCTCACCTGCACCACTCCCCCCTCCCAGCCCTAGGAATGCATTTTCTCCTGCACTAGCGCGTCAGTGGGGAAATACGGCACTAGAAGGTTTGTGTGTGCTCAGTGCCACAGAGGGAACGTGGTTGTAGAAAAGACTTTTTTGGTTCCTTTCATGTTCCGTTGCCTGACAGTGTGGCAAGTGTCCAGTGGGGCTGTTCCAGAACCACAGGGACAGCATTTCTGGGAGTGAGAAGGACAAAGGTGCTCAGAATATTTCTGGATCTCTTATTAAAATAACAATCCTGGTAGGACACTTCGGAAGGTTGCTGCATAGATGGACCAGAGTAAATCTCTCACATTGACCCAGCATTATTGTTCCAACCCAGATCTGTGTTAGAAAACCATTACCTGAAACTGGACCTTCCAGGTATGTGTGAGTACTGAGTGAGAAGCAGTGTTTGGATTCCAGGAGACAGATCACCCTAATCACACTTAGAAGTAAGAGTACAGGTCTTGCTCCTCTATAGGAAAATGGAAGCGTTCCACAGGTGACCTTTGAGGATACTGCCGAGATTACACCTGTTCCCACTTCAGGTTTCCAAGCAGATGATGAGTGTGCAGGAATGGATAGTCACTGAAGAAACACGAGAGAACAGTGATGCTGGATATTTAAGCTGGAAAATCATGATCAATGATTTGGCAGTTCTATGAGAGATCATTTGGGAAGGAGCGTCATGAACTGTTGAGATGCAGGAAGGCAAAGTGGCTGTTTAAATAAGAGATCAGTTAACCAACTGGAGGCGAAGGCAGGAAAAGAACTAGAGAACCAGCTCCTGGGAGAAGTTTTTTCGGGTAGATTCATTACTATTTGATATTTAATGAAGAAAGGAGAAAAGAGAAGATGTGTGAATTGAAATCCCGAACACAACTGTTTTAGGAATAAAGGTGATGTGCTCTGTTGGGGAAACCCTGGGTGAGATGTGGCCCCACCGTTAAGGTGTAAGGAAGGATTGTCACAGAAGAGAGAGGAGGCAGGGCTCTCGTCTGAGATAAGCAAGGTGGCCCGAGGAAGAGGGGCCAGCCCTGAAGAAATGAAGAAACCCAGAGAAGACACTGAGGCACTTTTGAAGATAGTGTTTACTCTGAAAGAAAGAAAAATTTAAATAAGCAAATATAATTCCAGAGTGTGAGGGATCAGTTCCCCAGGAAAGAGTTAAAATAAGACAGGGCAATGGGAATGGAGAGTGGGAGGGTGTGCAGAGCTGGACGTGTCCGGCCTCACTTCAAAGGGAGAGTGGAAGCCCAGGGAGGCTGCAGGTTGCGTGTCTTACCCAGCTGCGGACTTAACCCTGCCTAGGCTTTGCTCAAGACAGCTTGCTCCCTCTCTCTGAGAACGTGGGATAGATCTGTTTCTCCTGTCCGTCAGAAAGCTTGGGGATTAATCCAGCCCTCTCTTGGCCATGGGTCAGAAGGAAGCCTGTTTCCCTAAACTTGTTTTATTGTGTGTCATCCTCTAAGCTGTGCTTTGTCCAGACACGTGCTGGCCTAGCTCTCTGCAGGAAGGAGAGCCCATCAGGAACCTGCTCCTGGCTTCTGATGTCCTTCTGTCACCTTTCACCAGCACCTCTCTGCATAACCACCCCACACCCCACGAATGCTGAGAACAGTAAGTGTCCCAGTGCTTCTCAGTCCCACTCAGACAGGAAATCGTTCCACATCACGAAAGACCTGAGAGCCAGAAAGGCAGTGCTCAGCCTCAGTCCAGCAAGGAGCCGGCGGGAAGAAGACAGGGTTCCACGGGGAAATGAGGTCCCGTGCTGGGGAGAGAGAGTCAGACAACTTAGCAGTGCTTCTCACACAAATGTGAACTGGCATTCCCTGGGGATGTTGTCAGAATGCATCAGGTCTGGGTGAGGCCTGAGATCCTGTGTCCCTCAGGAGGTCCCAGACATCCCAGCCACACACTGAGTGTCTCAGCTGATGGTTAGAGCTCAGGTCAACTTGGTCCTGTTTCCTCCTAACCCTCTTTCCTAGCTGATTCCTTTCCTCCCCCTCTCCCTCTCGCCGCTTTCTTCTCTCCCCAACCCTCTCTAGCCATCCCACTGCTAGTTCCAGGATGCTGGTCAGCTCCTCCAGCTTCAGTCCCCTTGTTTCTGTTGCCTCCTGGAGACTTGAGCCTAACTGACAGCTGCCTCGGGTGTGCCGGGTGACACAGGCCGGCTCTGCTGTACACAGGAGACTTCCCAGTCTGCAGTTCCACCCCGCAGAGTTCTTGCTGTGCGCTGAAAGGTATTTTAACTGATCAGCTGGGCCCTCCCAGAGCAAGTCCCAACAGGATGTTGCCCTGAAACGTCTTGCTGGGTCTGGGAGCTTTCCAATTAGGAAGGACCTGCCCATCGCTGTTCTCTGGCCTCTATTCCTTCCAGTGGAGGTGTGCTCATCCCTGGGGCGTCATTCCTAGGAAAAGACTATGCATTTTTTTCTAAGTGCAAAGAAGATAAGCGTTCAATAAAGATGGCTTTGATTCATTATTCTGTTACCTAATACAAGTTTGCCCTATTTTCCTTTATGGGAGGCTGAAGATGATGAAAGCAAACAGGGGAGCTTTGTATGATTTATGGGAAGGGTTCTGTGTCTAGAAAGTGAAAACTTATCTTTTTTTTTTTTTTTTAAATTGAGATGGAGTCTCACTATGTCACCCTTGGTAGAGTGCCATGGTGTCATAGTTCACAGCAATCTCAAACTCTTGGCTCAAGTGATTCTCTTGCTTCAGCCTCCTGAGTAGCTGGGACTACAGGCGCCCACCACAATGCCTGACTGTTTTTAGAGACAGGGTCTTGCTCTTGCTCTGGCTGGTCTCGAACTCGTGAGCTCAAGCAATGGACCTGCCTCAGCCTTCCAGAGTGCTGGGATTACAGGCGTGAGACACCACACCCGGCCTTGAAAACGTATCTCAAAACCCACAATTGTGCCTCTTCTTTCCAACAGTTTTGGTGGTATTTATTAATTTTGTCCTTTATCTCCCTAAATGAAGTTAATAGTTAATCACAATAAATGTCTGATTAAACTGGTTAACATTTAAATGTCTGATTAGGATTAAAAATTTGTCATTTTGACAGTCTAATAATGTTTACCTTTAACTTAATTATATAAAGTTATTGGTTTTTTCCCATTTGTTCTGTTTCCCACTCTATTTTTCTATTTATTGTTCATTTTATGAGATGATGATTAAATATAAAAGGCTATTAGTAATGTTTAATTATTTTAAAGTTGTTCAAGAGCTTATTCAAATGAGAAGCTTCTTAGAGGCCCAATTCAACACACAAATGAAAGCAGAGATTTTTGATTGAAGTGGGGCCGTAAGACCTAAAAGGGTACTGACTTGCCCACCTCAGTTGAGTACAAAATTCAGGCACACCTCCTACTTTCATGTTTAGAAAGCACTACAGAAGAATATCTAAGTAGGGTACAAAGTTTGCTGCCAAAGGGGACAGTAGTCCTCAAACTGTACCCTGAAATGCTGGCTGACGGGAGACTCTGCATGTGGTGACTTGAAATGAGTGGCAACTGATGCATAAGCGCTCAAGTGAGGGTCACTGAAACTAGCCGAGGACACCAGTTATAACGCGGGAGAGTAGAAGTGGGAAACTAGACGCGTGGGGAGTCAGGACTGCTCCTACCAACTGGGAAATTAAACTGCCGCGGTTATAAAATGTAACTTTCTATCAAGGCATCTATTGTAGGTGATCAGCATGCATTCACCTGAGTTGTATAAGGTTTTTTTATTGAATATTTTATAAAGTTTACATATGACTTATTCTTCAAGAAATTTATTACTGAAGCATGAGATGTATCCCTTGTTACCTTGAGGTGAAACTAACATGAAGGCCAACATTCTCCAACCCCGTCACACTCAGGAAGAGTGACCCCTGCAATGACATCTTGCTTTATGCCTCACTCTGTGGTCCTACTGTGATTCAGAGGGAGCCTGAAGGCCTTGAACTAATGGCTGAAGGATATAAAAGGCACTTTGCATGGTGGCAGAAATGTGGTATTTAGAACACAGTCTTCATAATCCCTTTGGGTGGGGTTGAGCAAATCTTTGAAGCATGTAAATAAAACTCTCTGAAGGAAATTACCATCCAGAATAGGTATTGGGAGAGGTACATAGTATATTAAATAACAAGATGCCCATGGCCACATGAGCCAGCCCACGGGTAGGTGTACACAGTACATCTAATGACAGGATGTCTACAGCCACACCAGCCAGCCCACCGGCAGGTGTACATGGTACATCTCATGACAGGATGTCCACGGCCACACCAGCCAGCCCACCTACCTACGTCCAATTGCACATTGCCTTCTAGGCACCTGATAATCCAGAAAAATGCTGAAATTGTCAAATGCATCATACGTTCAACTGGACTGTTAAATAAAGCAAGATAGTTAAAGAGCTGATTTCTGTTTAAGAGATAAGTTTTTTATGAAGGAAAGTTTGATTAGAAGACAAATTCAAGATATGTACAATAAATAGAAACTGAGTAACAGGAATATGGGAAGGACATGACCAGAGACAGGCCAGCTGTACCAGGTGGCCCCACACTGCTGCAGGTGGGGCTTTAGCTGGCAGAGAGCAGAGTGTTCCCAGTGAGGCCTGTGGTGTAAGGGCCACTCTGGGGTTCTTGGCAGGAGGAACTTTGGCCATTGCACTATTCTTTGGGACCGGTGTGAGTGCAAGGTACATGAGCTATTTGTCTTGAGGATTGATTGCTTTTGAGAGATAACACTGGGGTGGTAGCTTCAGTGTCCAGCATCTTGGGGTGATTTCCATGGCTTAGTAATGGTCACTTTGGCTAAGATCAGGCCATGGTGGTCCCATCAGCCTCCAGGGGCCTGAAGCCCACATTCCCACTCTAAAATATGGTACATATGAAGGCTGCTCACTTTGGAACATTAATAGGGCCTGGTGGTCCAACTTGTAATCACCAGGAAGAGGGAAACTGAGGCCTGAGGCAGATACCTGGGCTTGGGGAGAAATAGGTTGAGCCCAGCCCCTTAAAACCTCACACTGAGCTGTGAAGCCTTCCTTTGAGGGGTTCAGGCATGTAGCAGGCAGGAGCCCAGCAGCCTGGAGTGGGTTGAAGACCACATCCTCAGGTCCCTTCCCCTTATCCTGCCTGGGGTTTGTTGTCTGAAGGGTCCTGGGCCCAAATTGGTGGTAATCCAGTCCAGTTCTCCTGCCCACTGGCTTGGTTATAGGACTATCACCCGGGGGGGATGGGGGGAAGGCATGCCCCACCCGGGTTTTCCATCCTTCTAGATTCCTTTCTACTTGGCACTCTTAACACCTTCCAATAAACATCATCTACACTGATATTTTTTAGGCCCACTATTAAATATATGTCTAAAAAAATGAAATCAATAGCCAAAGAGGCATCTGCGTTCCCTGTCCAGTGCAGCCATGTCCATAATAGCCAAGGCTGGTTATGGAATCGACCTCAGTGCCCATCAGCTGGAGGATGGGTGGTGCACACACTGCAATTCTCTCCAGCCTTTAAAGGAAGGGAAGCCTGTCATGTGCAACAGTGAGGATGAACCTGCAGGAAATGATGTTAAATAAATCAGGCACAGAAAGACAAAAGCAGCATGATCTCACTTGTATGTGGAATATAAAAGTCAAACTTACAGACCCAGAGAATACAAGCGTGGTTACCAGGGCTGGGATAGACAGGGACAGAGGGTTCAGGAGATATTGGTCAATCAAATGTCATTAGATAGTGGGAGTAAATTCCAGACATCTATTGTATAGCATAGCATAGTAACTACCGTTATTATAAAAGTATTGTGTTCTTGAAAATCACTGAGAGAGCCAATTTTAAGAATCCCCACCACTCCCACACCCCCCCACACGCAAGGATAACCATATAAGGCAATGCATATGTTAATTAGCTCAGTTGAGCCATTCCATAATGTATAGATATTTCAAAATATCATATTGTATATGATACATGAAAAAATCAGGATATTTGTTCTAGTAATTTCTTCACTGGAACTCTAGCCAATAAAGGCATTTTTAGACATTCTGTTAAGTTTGATTAGATGCAAGACATTGCCTTGGGTTGTTGAGTGTCTGGATTTTGCTGTCCTCCTTTCAACATTTTCCCCCTTTTTGGCATGCAGCTAAGTTACTTCAGATCAGTTTGATGCTTTCGTAACTGTTTTTAAGCTGCATCTGGGTGAGCTTAGAGTAACTAGTGAGAAGACGTGGCTCCTCTCAGCAACGGACCATATGAACTTGAACACTGCCTGGGTTTGCCGGAGCTCTGAGAGTCATTCCACTCACAGATGTCTAGCAGCCGCCCTTTACCTGGTGCTGTGGAAAGTTATGCACAGCTTAATATTCAATGGAAAGAGTAGGGTGTCCCCCCCCTCCAGATCCGTAAACCTCTTTCTCTGCATATTTGGTACCCTGAAGTACTCTAACCCATAAATTTCAGCTGTCTCAGCCACCCTGTAGTCAAATTTCTGCTCTACTTAGTGAGAACGCTATGCTGGGACACAGAGAGCGACAGCACCCAGAGATCCAGGGGAACAGTCAAGGTCAAACCGTTTGTTTCCTTCTCTTACAGCTTTCAGTCCCGCACTGTCTGTTGTCCGTAGTTGGGACAGAGATATTTTCTCCCTAGTTCTCATGTTACTGCAGGAGTACTTGTTACTATATCATGTCTGAAAGCAAAATTTCCACTGTGTATCAGAAAAAAAAACAAGTAAATGCTTCTGTGAAAGATTCTGCCACTCCAGAGCAAAAAAGCTGTCGTAGCCAAGTAACAATGTTTTGCTTTTATTTCTCGATGACACTATGTAGTGTTTATGTAGAATTTATTCCATAAGATCTTATTTTTATAAAATAGAGAGTATAAACGGAGAGATTCTGCAATTTATGGAAAGACTTTCTTATTATTGTATTGGCTTCCAATCTTATCAATATTCCTATGCCCAGAAATTTCTTTTAACAACAATCACGGCAAAAACAGCAGCATAGTCTCAGCTTGAGTTTCCACTTTATGCACCAGATTTGATTATTAATGGTTTCGGTTACTGTCAAGAATGCAATTCATACAAAAGCATAAAGATTTGCCACCATTGAGGATTTTTAAAGGAACATGATTCAGTCTTTAACAAAAACTTAAAAGGAGGAGTTTGAGCAGCACTGGGCTGAGAATAGTTTCCCAGCAGCCCATCCAGCTGTGGGTGTTACATTCTAACATACTTTTAAGGAAAAAAAAAATTAGCCTACAACGTGCCTGAGCTTCTCCTGTTGTATAAGCTTTCCTCATCATACAGGTCTCAGGCCCTTATCAGAAACATGGGACCAAATGTGCCAGGAAAACTGAGAATTTTTCTTATTTTAGGAAGGTACAATCCTTGCACATTTTGTATATTTCGTCATATCTCCATCTGGGACTGGGCAACATGAGAAATCACACTCAATGCCATTTCTGCAATGAAATGAAATAAATAAATAGTCTCACTAATTGTGAGAAGTAACAAAAACAAAAATGCTAGTTTTTGGAGAGTCTTAGGTTTTGTAACTGCAGATAAGGAATTAAGGTTACATATTTTAAAGGCCTCTGAGTAGTCTCTGGATAAGTATATTCCAATGTTGGTGTCATCATGATACGTTTTCACACATTACTCATTACATTAAAATGCATCTCGGGGAAGGTGAGCATTTATATTGTGTTTGACAACAACAGACACATTTTTACTCATTTATGAGTTAAAGTCACTAATAAAATATTAAGTGATAAGTAAATAGATAATATTAAAAGAAATATCTAGATAAGAAATTCGTTACCACTAATACTTATACATCTTATAGTGTTATGACTATGAAATACAGAAAATAAAATGTTTTTCCTACTTTCACATGCTGGATACCCTCTGACACCATATACGTAGAGAGGTTTTCCCCACACACCGAGTAATTCTCTAGCAGACATCAGCTGGGCGTCCTACAATGCCATTTGGACACTATGACTTACCCCTCTTCAGACACCAGCAGCAAGCCGAAGCCGTGTCACTGTTGTTTTGGACCAAACAGCTGCAAACTGGGGTTCCCACAACCCCCTTCTCGGACCTGATTACTATGCAGGAACAGTTCCCAGAACTCAGGAAAGCACTTGAGTTACATTTACTGGTTTGTTATAAAGGGTATTATAAAACTCACAGATAAACACCGGATGGAGGAGATGCACAGGGCCAGGCATGTGGGAGGGCCACAGGGCATCCACAACCTCTCCAGGAGAACCGTGGCCAGAGACCTCCCTGTGTCCAGCTATCAGGGGGCTCCCTAGTCCAGCTCTTCTGACTTCTCATGGCAGCACTACGTAGAAATGACCAGATAAATCTTTGGCCATTGGTGATCAAATTAACTTTTAGCCCCTGCCCTCTCTCTGGAAGTTGGGGTGGGGCAGCAACTCCTGGTCCTCTAACGCTGTCTTGGTCTCCGTGGTGACCAGCCCCATCCTGAAGCCATCTAGGGGTCTCTAGCCACTCGTCATCTTATTAGCATACAAAACAGACTCATCACTCCAGAAGACTCTAAGGCAGTGGTTCTCAACCTTCCTAAGGCCGTGACCCTTTAATACAGTTCCTCATGTTGTGGCGATGCCCAACCACAAAATTATTTTCATTGCTACTTCGTAAGTGTAATTTTGCTACTGTTAAGAGTTGTAATGTAAATATCTAATATGCAGGATGTATTTAGGTGACCCCTGTGAAAGGGTCATTCAACCCCCAAAGGGGTTGTGACCCAGGGGTTGATAACCGCTGTAGGATTTTAGAAGCTGTGTGCCCAGGACCAGGGGCAGAAATCAAATATGTGTTTCTTACTACATCACAATATCACAGACACAGTAATGGTTCCACGACCTTCGTGTAGCTGGGCATTTTTAGATACCATTTGATTCCTATTGGATTTCTGTAAGGGAAATAAAATAGGTGTTATTATTAATATTAGTCTCAGTTTGCAAATGGGAAAATTATGGCTTAGAGAAGTGGGAAGCCAAGGGTCTTGTGCCCAGGGCTCTCATGGCAAGCTCATGGCATTTCACTGTCAATCCAGCTGCAGAACATTTCTATTGTGACTGTAACACAGTTTACACTTTCATGAAGTTATTCACACCCTCCACAGGGATTCAGATGTCCTTATTCATTCACATATTAAAAATGAAACGTACTGGGTACAGCTCACGATTTCTAGGCATCCTACCTGAATACCGGGGGGAAGGGTCACAGGAGCACCTCGGCTAACATAAAATTCTAACTCATGTGGCTTTCAGGAATTGCCTTTTGAAAAGGAGTAGAGGAACTCTATCCCCAATTTTCTCAGAAGACTTGTTACATTTCCTGAAATATTTATTAGATACCTTTCTGAGTGGGAATAATTGAACTCAGCCTGTACCCAGTAGCCATTTCCGTATTCGAAGAAGAGTTTACGGTCATCTATTCTAAGCCCCTTATCTTCCTCTGAGGCCAAGATTGGGTGACAAAGAACTCAGGAGAGCCAAGGACTATTTACAAGGCTGAGTCTCCTGACGTGGGGTTCTGTGTTCTTTCCAGGATTCCGCAGGGCAAAGTCCATAGTACTGTAAAAATAGAGTTGTCTTCTCTCTCTGGAAGGCCTAATCCCGTGTAAGTGAGGAACAATGGTGCACAGAAGAGAGAGGACAGGATCACGCAGCAAGTCCAGGCCTGATTGGAAAGGACACGAGCTCCTCACCGCCCCCTCCAGAGAGACGCTGGCCCTGTCCAGGCACAGGCCCCTTCCGTAAGCGACGTGACAGGGTGGAACCGAGAGCATCTGTGCCTCAGCACGACCTGCTTGTGGTGGCACCGGCCTCAGTGAAAGTCTCCAGGAACTTGAGGGCCAGAGTTAGGTGACGGAAAATGAATTAGGTTCTGGGCTTTCCTATCGAATCCTGACCAATTAAGATTCTTCCTGCTCCCTTTTAATTGAAGGCTTCTTAATGAGCCGCATCTCTAGCCTTTGTTCCCAGCACTCAGGCTGTTGGCTCTAAAAGCCTTCGGAGAATGAGTCATGTGCTTGAAATGATCCTTGAGGGAAGCCCAAGGGGCAGGCTGCCAAGTTACTTAAGTAGCAGGTGACCTTTGCCTGAGAAAAGCCCCTGAAAATTGATTGGTCACTGATTGCAAGCTGTGTTTAGAATCCCAGAATACTTTTAAGGTAATAAATATTTAGTAACCAAGCACTGAGGGTGCCAAGGTTACATCCATATGAATAGCAGCACAGAGTCACTAGGAGCCAGTGGCCTGGGACAACACCCATGCCAATGTCTCCTCCTTGTTGACAGGTAAAGATCAGAGTGGTAGACGGTGCCTCATTCTACAGCACTCTCATTAGTAGGACGACAGCACAATGAGTAGATATTCCCATAACTGGGATGCATCTGAATGTACCTGCCACATTCCCGTGGATGTAGGGACACTAAACTCACATCATACACAATGTTTTTCCAAAAATACTGTGTCTGGGTATGCACCATGATTATTCTTACATTCTCTCTTGATGTACCGTGCACACACTTATTTTTTGGTGTTGAAGCATAATTTTCTTCTAATACTCAGCCTGCAAAATGAAGATGCTGCAATAAAAAGGAAGAGTCCAGGAATTGTCCTTGCCTGGGGAGGACACACGCATGTGAACAGGGACAGGAGCAGCAGGGGTGCAGGGACAGCTCCCCGTGTGCGCAGAACCTCAGAAGGTTTGTGTGGCCTTCTTGGTCTTTGGGGTGTTTGCTCATCCTGTCATTTTTCACAAGTTACTTTGCAAACTTTCAACAGCACCAGAGTCCAGAGCCAGGCTTATCCCGCCAGTCTTTCTCCACTTATTTGTCCCTTCACTTCACCACTTTCTTGGGACTCTAAACTGCTACTTGCATTTTTTCCACCTGCCATGCCTAGTCTTGGGCATTTCCTCCAATGCTCTTCCCTTCAATGGAGAAAACTACTTTTGGCTTGGCGCCTGTGGCTCCATCAGCTAAGGCGCAAGCCACATACACCTAACGTGGCAGGTTCGAATCCCCAGCCCGGGCCCACCAAACAACAATGACAGCTGCAATCAAAAAATGGCCGGGCGTTGTGGCGGGCGCCTGTGGTCCCAGCTACTTGGGAGGCGGAGGCAGGAGACTCACTTGAGCCCAGGAGTTGGAGGTTGCTATGAGCTGTGATGCCATGGCACCCTACCCAGGGGGCATAGCTTGAGGCTCCGTCTCAAAAAAAAAAAAAAAAAAGTTTGTGAAAGGAAAAAAAAAAAACAACGACTTGACCCTTAGTGGTGCTGTCATAAGCAGGGCCCTTTGAGCTCTGAAGGGCAGCTGTGCACTGCCTTGGGGCCTTCCTTGCCTCTTCTGTCCCTGGCCAACCTCCAGGGCTCTCTGAGCCCTTCATGAAGCCTGTCCCTCATCTTCCTCTTCAGCGGCCTCTGTCACCTCAGCACTGGCGCCCACAACCCCTCAGCTTCAAGCACTGGCAGGCGTGAGTGGCACAGGCCCCGGGGCCCAGCCTCTCAGGACTGTTCTTCCACCGCAGCCTCCCTCGCACCCTGTGAGCACCGTGTCCGCCGGGCCCACCCTCCTGTGCCCTCTTCTCCACAGCATCACCCTTCCTGCTGTGACAACACTAGTGTAGCAGAAATACAGCATGTACAATAACTCCATGTCTCTGCATCTTAAACCAACAGTTTAATTTCCACTTCCCTGCCAGCCAGCTCTCGTCTGTGGCTCTGCTCACGGCCTGTAACAGTCTCCACACGTCCTTTTTCTCAGTTTCTCTTCCCTCCCCTCCTCCTGCAGGTGCAGCTCCACATGTCCCGCCTTGTGTCTCCCTCCTCAACTTTAACCCTCGACCTCTTCTCCCAGCTACCCCACACAACCCAGATTTACAGAACCCCAAATCCAGGGCGTAACCACTCTCCTCCTGCCAGCTGCTGGCCTTGGTTGGGCTTTAGTCGGGTTGGGGCCTCTCATCCTTCCCCCTCCGCTCTGAAGCCCGTACCCAGGCAGCACCTCTTTCTTTCCGTCCACCACCAAGGAAGCTTCCCCACCCTCTCTGCCGCAGACTGAGGGTGGGAGCGCTTCTCTTTGGAATTTCTATCCCTGTGCATCTTCCTGTTTATCTGTCCTGCCTTGGAACTACACTGTCACCACAGCAGTGGAATCAGTCACGGTGCTTGCTGAGGTCAGGCCCTTGGCTTTGTTCTTCTTTAAAATATCTTAGTTCTCTGGTTCCATTCTTCATCAGGATTGAAGAACGTCAAAGTGGGGCATAAGGGTTCCCCTCTAGAATTCAGGATTTAAGGAAAATCTCTCCTTATAAAGCCCAGCAAAGTCCCAGGGGAAGCTTTACCCACTGCGCCCCAGCACTCACCATGTGTGCTCTTTACCCGCTTGTCTGAAATCTGGCCTGTGATTTCTGTTTTCTGGTGCAGCCCCCAGGACGTGCTGCTGAGGACACAGATGCGCATCCCCGGGGAGAGGGCCTATGCCCTGGCCGTGGACGTGGTCTGGGATGCCACACGAGGCTGGACTGCCGGGTCCCTGAGGCAGAGGGTCGCTGACTTCTATGGCCTTCCTGTGGAGAAAATTGAAATTGCCAAATACTTTCCTGAAAAGTTTGAGTGGCTTCCAATATCTAGCTGGGTAAAGTTGTGAGATTTTCTTAGAGAAATGGGCCTTCCTGGCCTAGCGAATATGTTAACTGCCGCTTTTCACAGGGATGAGAAATCTAGTAAGAATTTGAGACTGAGTATTAAGATGTTTTCTTTTCCTCTAGAGCCAGCAAATTGCCAAGAGAAAAAAGAAGAAAAAGCAAGATAATTTGCAAGGGGCACCTTATTATTTGAAAGATGGAGATATTATTGGTGTTAAGGTAAGTTGATTAACAGCAAACATCACTTAGACAAGACTCAAGATTCAAATGATTTTAGAGAAAAGTTTTATCAAATCTTCAAGACACAGATGATCCCATTTTATAAAAACTGTCTCAGAGAGTGGATAATAGAGGGAAAGCCAGGCGACCTGTTTTATTAGACAACAAACCCCAGGACCAAAACTGCCAAGGGCAATAACAATTTAGACCGTTTCACTTGTGACCATAAATGCAAAATTCTAAATAAAATACTAGCACATGAAACCCAGCAAGTATGTTTTAAAAAATATTACTATGTGACAATAGAGTAGTTTTATCCAAAAAATTCAAGGACAGCGGTGTCAAGAATATATGATATAATCACTATACTGCCAGATTTCGGAAGAAAAATCACATGGCTGATCCAACAGATGGATAAGAAAAACATACTGTAGATTTTAATATTAAAAATTCATTTTCATTCATGATTTAGAAAAAGAACCTAAGCAAGGTGCAGTGACCATAATCAGAGTGCCTGTAATCCCAGCACTCTGGGAGGCTGAGGCAGGAGGATTGCTGGAGCCCAGGAATTTGAGGTTACAGTGAGCTACAACAACACTAATGCACTCTCCCTGGAGCAACAGAGCAAGACGCTGGCTCAAAAAAAAATTAAAAGAAAAGAACGTAGCACAAACTAGGTAGGAATAGATGGAAACACCTTAACCTAATATAGGTACTTCCTGAAAACCTACTGTAATATTCATGTCAAAAACTTTAAAAGTATTTTTATTAGTCAGAGCCCAAGTAAGGATCCTTAATCACCACTTGTATTCAACATGGTACTAAACCTGTAATACCTCCCTCTCACCAGAGAAAAATAAATAATTAAAAGTTGAAAGGGAGATAAAAGAAATGAGAGAAAATATAAAACTGTTCTTACAAAGGCGACTAAAGATTAGACTGTCCAGCAAAACCACTGAATCTGATGGAGAGTTCTTAAGAGTCCAAGTTCGATATATAAAACCTTAAGGTACACATGGACACATCCAGCAAAAGATTTCTTTTTTTTTTATTAAGTCATAAACACATAGATCATGTATACATTAATGCATTTATGGGGTACAATGTGCTGATTTTATATGCAGTTTGGAATGCTTATATCGAAATAGTTAATATATCCTTTACCTCATTTACTTAATTACTGTGTTAAGACATTCATGGTGCATATTGCAAGGGTACATGTTTAATCTATTAAGTATACAGTATAAATATCTTAACCAGCAAAAGATTTCTAAAACTTTCTGGAGAGTATTGGAAAAGTATAACCAGACTGTATTAAAGAAAGGTATAGTCAGATGCAGAGCCAGGCCCTACTTTTGTAAAGGGAACTTCACAACAGCAAAGATGTCACTTCTTCCCAAATCTATGCATTTAGTACAATTCCAGTGAAAATCCACATGGATTAGGTTAAATCAAATAAATTGAATAAATTCATATGCTAGACCAAAGAGCCAGAGAGCTAGGATATTTTTAAAGAGGAACAATGCCAAGGTCCTTGCCTTACAAGCATGAGGAATGATCACACTGCCATGGTGACAGCATAGATTTGAGGCAGGACAGACAAATAGCCACAGACCAGACTCACACATAGGGGATGTGACAACATTAAATGAGGCATTGAGGCAACATTAAAAATGAATTATTCAGTGAATGGTGCTGAGAGAATTGGTTATCTGCATGGGAAAATTATTAAGTCATAATTTTGACTGAATTTGGGTTACTGAATTTATACAGATTGGATATCTTTATTCAAAATGCCTGGGAGGCCAGGAGCCATGGCTGACGCCTATAATCCTAGCGCTCTGGGAGGCCAAGGCGGGTGGGTTGCTTGAGCTCATGAGTTTGAGACCAGCCTGAGCAAAAGACCCTGTCTCTACTAAAAATAGAAAAACTGAGGCAAGAGGATGGCTTGAGCCCAACAGTTGGAACAAAAGTATTTCAGAGTTCAGATTTCGGATTATTTGCGTTGTACTTACTGGTTAAGCATCCCTAACCCAAAAATCCAACGAAGTCTGAAATATTCCAATGTGCATTTCCTCTGAGCATTAAGTCAGCATTTAAAGTATTAAATTTTGGAGCATTTTGAATTTCATAAGCTTCAGGACCCATAAAGCCCATATCTTCCTCCGCTCACAACCACATATGGCAGTCAGTGTGAGGTTGAACACGTGAAAGTGAGAAGCATTTATTTTCAATCTTTAGAAGAAAATCTTTATGACTTCAGAAACCATTAAAAATGAAAAGGCAAGTTAAATCAGGGGAAGACACATGCAGGAATGTAAGGAGCAGGTTATTAACCAGAATATGTGTCACACTTTGACAAACCACTTCAAAAAAGATGACCCAACAGGAGAGATAAGCAAGGGCAGCCACCTGGCAGTTCACAGGGGAGGGCAGCGGGGCCAGTGAGCCCCACGTGACAGGCAGAATCAGGAAGAGGGGCAGAACCTGCTCCTCCAGCAGAGCTGTGATTGGTGCAGGTGCTCTGGAGAGCAGCTTCCAGTGTTCTATACGAAGGTGCCCGTACTTCACAACCAAGTTGGAGAGATCCTAGAAAAATCCAAATACACACACATAGAGACAGGCAGACCATTCAGTAAAGCACCGTTCGTACCATGTTTCCCCGAAAATAAGACACTGTCTTATATTTATTTTTTCTCAAGAAGATACACTAGGGCTTATTTTCAGGGGATGTCTTATTTTCAGTATAATACAACAATCTACATTTATTCAAATACAGTTAAGTCATCTTCTGGAACATCATCATAACCCTCCAGACCCAGAATTCCATCCTGAATTTCTTGTGACTCCATTTCCTTTAGAACCATTGGTCCCAATCTTTCATGTCGAGCAATAGAGCTCTCATTAAATGAGCAGCTCTTAGCCATGTAACCTGCTTGCTGTGCATTGGCAACAACACTGTCAGTGATTTTATTCCATGAATTCTTCACCCAAATCCCGACCTCTTACAGGCTAGGCTTCACAAAGTTTCCACGCTGATTTCTTGTCATTCTATTTTCAGTGTAGTCATTAATTTCCATACACAAATGGTCTTTGAATGGCTTGTTTATTGCCTGCAGATAGGCAGTCATTCCTGTGGGAATCATTATTTGATCTATTTTTCTCTCTGCAAGGAAGTTCTTAATGTCTTTAGCACGATGACTGCTGGCTGAATCCAAGACTAGCAGACCTCTTTGGCCACCTCACAAAACAAGTGGCAGCATTAAATCAAGCCACTTCCTTATAACTGCTTGTGTGCACCAGGCTTTTTCTGTTTCAAGAATATAAATGCCAGAAACATGTTCAATCTTATCTTTCTTGCCCTTAGTGATGATAAGAGGTGTAGCTTTCTTTCCATCCAGATGAATGGCCAAAATACAGGTAACACGTGAACTGTCGTGACCAGTGGAGGGAACGTAGATTGAGGAGGCACCCCTCTGTTCAATTGTTTGGGCTCCTTGACACATAAACACTGCAGTTTCATCCATAGCAATCATGTTCCAAGGTTGGTATTTAGAAAAGTCAATGCCGTCAACAAAGGACTTGAATGCAAGTGCTCGCTTAATAACTTCTGCATCTTCCAACTTAGACAGTGTTGTTGATTTTCTGAGAAAAAAAAAGAAAGTTCATATTGCTGAAGGAAGCCATCCAGCCAATGTTGTGATGCTTTGAATTCTGGGGATATTTCAAACTGTAGTGCCATTGCAAGGGCAAATGCGTGAATGTCAGCCCTGCACACAACCAGAGCCTTTGCTCTCCTGTCCGCAATCCATTCACAGAGTATGTTTTCCAGCTCAGGAAATAAAGGTCGCCAACCTGTACCACACTTGTGCTTCTTAGCATTTCCTCTGTCCACATGTAGACTCAGGTTATCGTATTCTGCCTGCCATTTTCAGACCATTTGGATATCCAACTTCTTCTCTTTGCAGAAAGCCGTAAGATTCTTGCCCTGGGAGTCCTCGACAGTTCCTTTCTTGTACTCAACAGAATAGCTCTTTCTTTTTGCACTCATCTTGTCTGGGGGTACAGATGCTCAGGAAAAGCAGAGATAGGCCAGCAAAGCTGATGTGTAAGGGCTGAATTATTTACCATATTTGGGATTCAGCGAGCACTGGGTCTAATCTGCACAGTGGAGCAGGGATGATCTCACTGGGCTCAGTAGCAGACTGCTTGCTGAAGCTTTTCCCCTATCCCCTGGTGTTTTGGGGGAGGTGGGTGAGAGAGGCCCATAAACTGTTCCTGGTTGGTGCTGGGTAAAATAGCCACAGCTTTCCTTCTTCCCCCTGGGGACACACAAGATGGTAAAAAAGTGGAGCGTCCTGCTCCTCATTTCACTAAGGAGACTTTCACTGTGGAGACCTCCAGTCTCTATGTCTCCATCTCCACCTGAAGACTCAGTGCCCACAGGATGGCTGGAACCTGACAGGGAGAGCCGACCTTGTTAGTGTGGCTGGCACTAGTGATGCGTGAACTCCTTTCCTCTACGGTTCGCACGTGCACAATAGGATGCTTGCAACTGTGGTTACCAGGTTACCACACACACATCCGCACAAATGCAAACGGCTCGGAGAAAGGTGCTGTGGCAGATAAAAGGTATTCCAGTCTTCCTTACCATTCCCCACCGAAATGCAGGGTGTGGCTATGCAGATACGCTGCAGAGCCACACCCATCACTAGGTCTTATTATCGAGGTAGGGTTTATTAACAAATGCATAGAAATCCTGTTAGGGCTTATTTTGGGGGTAGGTCTTATTTTCAGGGAAACATGGTAATAGCATAAAGTGAATAGAACTTAAGTGACCCCCTCGAAAGGGGATAAATGAAAAAACAAGTTTTGCTATGGTGGCATAATACACAGCAGTTAAAACATGACCCAGAGCTGCAAACAACAATAAGAAAATACACTCAAATTTTTACTGTTGAAAAAGTCACAGGATGAACACTTATGTTCAGGATAAAACACCTAAAACGTGAGGTTTCGCAGAGGATTATGCCCCTAAGGAGTTGCAAAATAAAAGTGAAGGTGGGGGTAGTAACGCTGAGCTCCATGTAGGGTTACCTCTGGGGGGTGGCCATCAACAGGCTCTGTCAGGTTTTTTCCTTTAGAAATGAGGCACACATGGTAAAAGAATCCTACTGCTAATAGCTAACATTTCCTGCATGTTCTACTATATGCCGAGCACTCACTGAGGCACCCTCCCCATGGGCAGCGGAGAGTGGGGTGGGGAGACCTGTTCTGCTCACAGTCAGCTAGAGACGCACACAGGGAAGCAGGTTGCTGGTGTTTCTAGTGTAACCTCAGGGGTGTTGTCAGGGCCCAGTGGACGCCTCCTGCACTGTCTGTGCCTAACATAGACCCCTGTGCTGGGCTCACCCCCAGGGGAGCACTTGCTGCTGAAGGCGAAGGTTAGACAGCTCAAGTTCATTTCCCTTATGAAGCTCTTCCTGCCACCCCAGGGTTGTTTTCATTGAGCACAAGAATGGTTTTTATCAGTTATTAACCTAGTAGATGTAAACTTAAATATCTCCTTTTGTCAACTTAGGTAGTTTTTAAAACATCTCTTTTAAATGTAGGCTAAAAAGGTGTCTGAAAACATTGCTCATTATTTTAAAATGTAGAATCTCCTGATTGATGATGATGACGATTTCAGTACAATCAGAGATGACGCTGGAAAAGAAAAACAGAAACAACTCACTCTGGGGAAAAAGAAAAGGTAATTATCAGTATGGGCTCTGACAGCCGCTGCCGCAATCCACCCTCTGACTTCTCACTCTGGCTGGAAATCTGACCGAGGCTGGGAGCTTGCCGTGGAGCTGTCACAGCATGGGCACTCCTCTGCCACTCACTGTGTCGGGGTCTTCAGGCTGCCCCTCAGGTCCTGGAGCCTTCTGTGGACACGTGAAGGCAACATGGACCACATAAGCCTTGTGAGAAGTCTTCCAGCCCTCTTCCCAGACACGTCCTCCTCCTCCCACCACGCTGCCTGGGTCATAGCCTTTGGTTTAGGTTCCCACCCCTCTGGTCTCTGAGGGCATCCCCAGCAAGCCCCCACCTAGCCGCTACCACTCCACCTTCTCACTCTCTCTCCCAGAGTCACAGAGCCTCATTGCCCCCAGGGGCCGCTGTGTCTTCAGTGCCCTCAGCCCTCCCCTCTGGCCTGCATGTGGCCTCCCACTCTGGCACCTGCTCTTTCGCCTGCCACACATGCTGCCCAGGTCACGCTGCCTGGGGGCTTACTCCACTTCTACTTGGGGAGCCGTGGACCTCGGTGCACAGCTGGGCTCTCTCCCGGCCTCCAGGCTCTTTCAACAGCCCATAGAAGCTTCAACTCACACACCTGCTTTGTGAGGCTCAGTTCATCCTGTTCAGCCAACTCATCGCCAGGAGCCCCAGCACCTGGCCCATGGTACCTCCACACAGGCCACACCAGAAGTCGCATGGGTGTCTCCATCTCTCCCCACCCCAGTCTCAGTAACTGGCTCTCTCTTAAGTCAGCCTTTCCCAGGCTCAAATTGCTCCCACCTTGGTAGACGCTATCTTTTCCTACCCAAATCACTCAGTAGCCTTTACCCACCTAACTGGGCCCTGCTCACCTACTTCCCTTTTCTCCTGCCCAACAACATGCCAGGTGTGCTTTGCCATTGGGGGTGGCGTCTAGCCACAGAAAGAGAGGTCCAGGTACAGGTGCCCAGGCAGGCAGGGCCAGGCATGTAGACCCTCAGGGCCATGGCTATGAGCTGAGAATTCAGGTGTGGTCAGGGAACCTCAGAGAGTTGGATGTGGAACCCTTTAAAGTGATAACTGGCTGGAATATGGTGAATGATCTTAGGGGTAACAGTGGAAGCAGGGAGACTAGGGAGGAGACCGTTGTGCTGATCAAGTGAAGGTGACAGTGGGTGAGACTGGGCAGTAAGGATGGAAGATCTAGACTGTGGCAGAAGCAGTGGGGGCTCTGTTCTGTAGTTCACAGCCGTCCCTTAGGACCTGGAACAGTGCCTCCAGATGCTCAGGGGACACATGTCCAGTGACTTCCTTCATTTTGGAGTCACACATGGACCTGGGGGTGGTCCTCCCTGCTGAGGTGGCTCCGTCGTCGCCCTGCTCCCTTTGTTCCTCTACTACCGCCCCTCCTCCAGGGCACACCCTTGACCTGGGGGCTCCTTCTGTGCTCTTTGTGTGGTAGGTGACTCCTAAGTAGCACCTTCCCTACCATGTCAGGGATCCCCAAGAGGTCAACGGGCAGTTCACCCCCATTCAGAGCTCTACACCTCATGGAGCCCTCACCAATGAAGGATCTGGCTGGTTTGAGGTTTCCCTATTTGCAAGTCACACATACATTACTGAGTCACATATAAAATTGTCTGACACATTTAATACATGCACACTAAATCTTGCCTTCTTCCACATTCCAATGTGATAAAACTGTCTCCTTCAGACCTCTCACACGTTAAGCTATCAGCAGGGCTGCCATTTTGAGTCATCCGCTCCTTTCCAGGCCTGTCACCTGCACTTCCGTCTGTTGTCTCAGGTAGGGCATGTTTTAAATTTGTGTCTGTCACTGAAAATCTTATCCCTGGCCTCACACACCTCATTTGTGCAAAATCAGAACAGTTATGCTTTACCAGCAATATGACGTCACCACTTACCTTCTTGTTTTTCACTTATTTTATCTATTTTTTGGAAAGTTAATAGAATCACATACCTTTAAATGTAAAAGCTACAAAGAGTTTCACTGAGAAGACCCATGTCCAGACCCAGGCCCATGTCCTCCAGTATGCATGGGCATGGCCCACCGGCACATCTCCCTGGGACACCTTCCATGCACGGGGGCACGAGCATGCTTTTCCTCTTTTGACACAAGCCTCTTGGCATGCCTTGCTGTTTCCACTTAACCCGCCTCATGCAGGGGGGTGGTCTTCTGCTGCCTGAGACCACAGCATAGGCACAACGCCCAGCTCGACATCCCATCCCCAGTCCTGCCACTGACACCACGTTGCAGGGCAGCTGTGGGCACCCTTGTTGGCCAGACTTCTCCAAGGGGAATTAACTGGGTCGAAAGAGGTAACTATTTTTAATTCTGGAAACAAACCTGCAAGTAAATAAGAAAAGACCAATAGTCAAATAAAAATCCAGTGGCTGACTCCTCCCTGCACTGAGCACCTCCTGACAGCGCCCTGATCCTCACAGGCTGGACATGAGCCCATGTGCGTGTCCGTGCAGCAGGCCTGGCTCCTTAGTTGGCCACCTCTACATGCTGACCAGTCTGTTACAGGCCCTCATGTGGTCACTTCACAGAGGTTCTCCTGTACAGATAAAGGTTATGGACAATTCACAGGAAAGGAAGTACAGATTGCTGGCCAGCATATAAAATTGTGCTCAGCCAGCACTACACATGAGCAGAGAAATGTGAATACAGGCTACTCTCAGGTCCCCCTGCACTCCCACCAGAAATGCTGAAATGGAAAGAGGCTGCTGACACCAGTGTGGCGAGGAGGCAACGGGACCAGGCCTCCTGTGCCCTTCTAGGGGATGGGGACAGCCACTGTGGAAGATGTGGGGCCTTCCTGAAGTGTGTCCTCGCACCACATAGGCACCAAGGTGTACCTAAAATGTGCAACAGCTTTAATCACTGCCAAATCCGGCACAGCTGAAAGACTGCCCAGCGGGGGGCCAGGCCACGTGCTGAGGTCAAGGACCAGGCTGTGCAGGTCATGGCCAGTGAGAGCCAGTCTCCTCGGTGGGGTCCAAAGGGGCAAAGGCCCCCTGCCGTGTCTCACAGAGGGGCACGTTTGTGGCAGTGGCAGAGCTCTGCACACTCCACGAATGTTATGCTTCAGTTTCAAAAGTGAAGGAAAATGACTACTCTGCTATGAGAAGTTTTCCCCAGCAGATTGGAAAAGCCCAGAGTCTGGGGACACGCCACATGGCTAGTGTGGGGAACCCACCACTCACACATGGGGCTGGTGGGAGGGTGACAGGAGTCCTCAGGTAGGTGGTGTGGGAATAGCTAGCACCATTGCCAGCACCTGCCCCTGGGGCCTCTTCTAACTTGGAACAAGCTTTGGAGTTACTCCAAACCCTTTAGTTCAGTGACCCCCCCATCCCTGTGACTGCAAGCCAGTGACACTCTCTGTCTCCCACAGCCGAGAAGCCCTCCATGTGCAGAGTGGTGACATCCTCTCCAGTGCACAGACCCCTGGCCGGCCCCGAGGACCAGAAGCTTCTCTTTCTATCCACGTGGGGAGTTTCAGATAGCACCGGCCACACCAGGTCTCCAGGCGCAGGGCACAGGTTCCACGCTCTGCTCGATAACCTGGAAGCGAGTGTTGTCAGCTTGTGGGTGAAGCCGCGGGTCCCACGTCCTCTGCTTCATCACAAGCACAGGGACATCTCTGAGGCCAGACAGGTGCACTTGGCTCAGCTCTGTGACACAACCTAGATACCCTACACACAGGTGCCAAGCAGGTGTGATCTCACACCACACCTGACCCCCAGCTGCCCTTTTTACCGGAAAACTTACTGCTTGCACATTAAGCACAGGTGTGGCCACATGGCCCATTGCTCGACTCTAACAGGCCTGTGTAGAATCTTCCCCCATCTAGATGACGCTAGTCATCTGCACTGACAGAGGCTCTGACATCCTGCCTGTGCACCTGGACTGGCCAGGCTGTGCCATACTCGGAAAGACGGTCTGTTATCTGGGCTTCATCTCCCCCCACATCGTCTAGTCCTCATCTACATCCTGTTCCCGCCTTGGTCTGAGTTAAAACTGTGCTGCTAAAGTGTCAGTTCTCTCTCCAAACTGAGGAGGTAGATGGGAGTTATGCCAGCTCTGAGGGTTCATTCTGACCTAACTGATCAGACATTCTCACTGCTGTGTCCGCTGCTGCCCAGGGAGCCTCCCTCTCCTGGCTGGAGGCCTGATGGGCAGGCAGGGTGGTGGTGGAACAGACCTGTGGTCTGGGGGCTTGAAGTTAACCTGGGAAGGCTAAGTTGACATATTCCTGAGTAGCCTCAATCAAAACATAAAAAAAAAGAAAAAATATAAAGATGTTTTCCTCCTAATTCAGCACAGATCACTGTCCAACTTAAAGAAATGCAGCACGTGTGTTACTGAGTTGATTTGGGACAGTGGGATGGTTGACTTCCTCAGACACCAGCCTGTTCTTAGCTTGGTTGTCACATTCATTTCACAGATTGTCAGCCCTGTGTCACTGATGTGAAACCAGAACTAAAGAGAAGGGTGGGAGTGACACTGGGCACAGCGCCTCCGCCTGTGTGCCCAGCTGCTGCCCACGCCACCTTTCCATAGAACTGATGTTTACTAAACAGCAGCGCTTTCCCATCTCAGTTCTACTGTCAAAACCACTCTTAGAAACCCTCATCTCTTCGGGACATGTCAGAGTTTCTGTGTCTTAAATAATGTGTCCATTTCTGTGGAGCACTTAGATGTGAGAAGCTGGCCTTTGACTAGCAAGCCGCTTCCCAGCCCTCAAACACTACTCAGCCTCAGGAGAGCGCGTGGAGGTGCAGACTGTGACTTCGTGGGTGCCCGTGGAGGGCTTAGATACCAAAACTCTAAATGTCATGACTGACGAGGCTGGAAACCCAGCCCTGCCATGTAGAGGTTGCTCCGTCTCTTTTCCTGACATACTTCCTTATTATGCACCTTTGGCTCATGGTAATAAAGTGTTAATTTAATAACCGAGAAGCTTTACTTTTGGAAAGCCAGAGGTCTCACTGAACGTTTCTAGAAGTACCGAGACCAGTGTGGGTGGACGTGCCTTAATGTGCTGTCCAGCAGGGGGCGGCCACTTCTGTTTTTTCTTTTATTTTCCTTTCTCTCTTTCCTTTCTTTTTTCTCTTAACTTTTTTTTTTTAATTTAGGGATAAACTGGGATATACAGGGAGAAAGCTCTAAAATTTTGTTAAAGAAAAAATAAACCATTTTTAAAGTTGAACCCTTAGTGTCGAGTCTGCTTCAGGTTTTAGTTAAGAGAGGAACTCTGTGGCCTTCTTTCCCAAGCGCACTTCAGATGCTAAATGAACACGGTTTATATTTAGAAATACTATTATCAGTAGTGCTTTAGAAATAACAAAATCATGTTTGGGTTTTAAATAGACTCCTGGGAAAATGGCATTGGACGAAACCGGATATAGCCTGGCTCTCCTCCTTCTAGGGAAACAGGATTGGCAGTGGGGGCGGGAGGACTGTGGAGAAAACATATATTCAGCATGTTTTTCTGGCAAAAAAGGAAGGGGGGCAAGAGTCCCCTGCAAACCCGAAATAAGCCTTCATAGATGCTTCCACTGACTTAACTATGAGGGACCAAACTGCACCTAGCCCCTCACCCCATCTGGACAGGGGACCTGGACAGCTCATCTTTCCTTCTGGTCTCAATGATGCAGCTGTCCAGAGCTGGCCATGCAGGGTTCAATAACACATATAACATGCCTCAGCATGGGAGCATTTTCACTCTAGAAACTCAGTGCACATAAGAGAGGAGCACAGAGTCACGTTCTTGGTACAGGAGTGGAGAGGTAGAGGACGTTTCCAGCTCCCTCCGGTGTTCCATGTCCCTGTGCCCCACACATGTCCAGGGCCTGTGTCAACGGCCACGGAGTAAGGCAACCAGGATCAACAGAGACCTCTAGCTTTTGAACCTAGAGCCCCCAGTGTGCCTGCCTCACCCCGGGTCAGGTGAGTGCCCGTGGACGGTGGAGCCTCTGCTGGGCCCTGCTTGTCTCTGTGTTGGTTCCACCTCCCCCTGCAGGCTCTTTCCAGGTGCTGAGATGCCACCAACAGCTCCAAGACACCCTGTCAGTTACCAAGCACCACTTTCCTGGAACATGTCCAACTTGCCACCTATTGTCAGCTCCCTTTAGACGAGTGGGGGAAGAGGTGAAGGCCAGTTACTAGAACCAAGTACCTGTGCTCCTCCTGCCACACACGTGCTGCAGACGGCAGGGCCCCACCTTCACGTGGTTCTTCCACCTACAACCCAGCCACACTACCCCCAAAGGTGCTGCCCGCTCCTGCTCCCAGCCAGTGATGGGACTCCCTGCTCAGCAGCCTATAGCTAACTGACAGGTGTGAGCCCACCTGGAGACAGTGGGCAGCAGGTGGGATGGCTGCAGTAAAACTCTCCCAGCAAACAGAAGGGGCAGCAGGTCCAACAGGTGGGTGACACTCCTGGGGCCCATCTGGAGAACCAGATAGAGCAGGCTCAGTTTTCAAACGCCACACATCATGACACCTCCACTTTGCAATCACCCTACACTTGACTTGCCCCATCTCCTTCAGACCACCTGGCCACGCCCTGCCCCAGATACCACCTCTCAGGGAAGCCCTTCCTGATGGCTTTCCAACTGTGGAGCCAAGCTCAGTGTGGGTCGGGCCGCGCTGGGGCAGGGTGGAGGCTGATGGGGCTCAGCCAGCCTCCCCCTGGCCAGTGCCTATTTGGTTGTGGAGGTGCCAACAAGGAGTACATGCCAGCTTCTGTGCCAGAAAACTCATCTATGACATGGGACCTCTTTCTTCACCTGTCACATGGGCTGGGCTTCCCTGAGGCCTGAGACACAGGAAAGCACGAACACTCAAAAAGGTGATCTCTGGCATCCAATTGTTCTGGGACTCCCCTCTCAGCCACATGCTGGCTGTGTCACGGGGCAAGACATGGTACTTTGGAGGCTGGTTCCTCGTCTGTAGAGCAGAAACATTCACCACGTGGGACTGTTAGGGGAGCAGAGGAGTTGGTATGTGTAAGATCCTTGGGCATAGAACACTGTAAAGGTGTCAACCATCAGCATCATGACAGTGCTCCTCACAACCTGTGTCCTCTGCACTGACTGGCTTAATCATAGGCGTGTGAGGCAGTTCTGGCCAAGGAGACAGCAGGGGAGGTCAGCTGAACACACAGCTGTTTTGGGTTTGTTTTTTTTTTAAGATGGTCTCTCTGTGTCACTCAGGCTAGCATGCAATGGCATCATCATAGCTTACTGTGACCTCCAACTCCTAGAGTCCAGCAATCCTCCTGCCTCAGCCTCCCAAGTAGCTAGGACTGCAGTCATGGGCCACTATGCCTGGGCTGAAGCCACAGCTTCTGAAAAGGCTCCCTTAATCTTAAAAAGGGACACAGAAGGCTTGGCACCAGCCACATACACCTGAGCTGACAGGTTCAAATCCAGCCAAACAACATGACGGCTGGCCTGCCAAACAACAATGACAGATGCAAACAAAAAATAGCCAGGCATTGTGGCAGGCACCTGCAGTCCCAGCTACTTGGGAGGCGGAGGCAGGAGAATTGCTTGAGCCCAGGAGTTGGAGGTTGCTATGAGCTGTGATACTAAGGCACTCTACCCAGGGCGATAGCTCTAAAAAAAGACAGAAAAGTGACAGCCATCTGGCCCCACACAGCTTACACTGGACAGTCACATTTGGACTGTGCCTATAGCTGTGGCAGCCATCTCACAACCATGAGGCTTGAGGTCCTGAATGGGCCACATGAAAACTGCACACCAGGGGAAAAAAAACAGCCTTGTTAGCAGGGAAGAAGGGACAGACAGAGGGGCAGCCAGCTCGTCCAGACCTACCTGATTCTTTCACAAACCCAGTTCCCATCCCTAACTGCAGGAAATCGGGGTGATCAAAGTGACTTTGATCTTGCAGAGGCAGCTCTCTTGGAATGAAAGTACAGAGAACAAACAGCAGCAAGAGAGCGGCAGGAGTGCGGCCTCGCAGTCCGAGAGCCTCAGCACCGCACCGCCCCATGGCCCCACCACGCAGCCAGCAGATCACAGTCCACACCCTGAAAACTCAGTGGCATCCTGTTTGGCTTTTCGGCCACCAACAATTCAATCTATTTTAGGGCAGCTACAAACCAATTCTGAATCCAGTTTGGAAGGTTTTGCCAACTGGTATTTTATGTCAAAGCACAAGGAATGATGAAAAGGACTCTTGACAATAGAAGATCAAAAACAGGCCTTTTTATTTATACACAGAACAACGTATTTACAGCATTCGGGTGTGGACTACGTATGTACATAACGATATAAGAGGCATTTGCATCCACAGCAGTCACTGTATAAATTAAGGTTATAAATACGGGGAGGGGGGGGTGCCCCACCTGAGGGCACAAAGCCTTTTCGCCAAGACTCTTCAGGAACCCTTCCTTTCTCTACATGGACAGGACCGTGAAGCCTGTCAAGCAACACCACAGGGCAGGAGAGCAGCCCCACAGCAGGACACCTACCCAACACCCAGCCAGCAGTTCCTGAACATTCTGAACATTCATGCTCATTTTTTGTCACTTCTAACTTGTTAGAATTAGAAAAATGTTTTTTATGTAAACAGTGCTGTTTTAATCACTGACAACATGTTAACTTTAAACACTACCCTTGACCCAAACCCAATGCTTTCCCCAGAGTACACTAAGAACTTGGGGTGGCTGTAGTGCCCCCAAAGCCACCACTACCAGCTCTTCCTCACGTCCCCTCCTCACCCAAGTCCCAGCCTATCTCAGGGCCTGCTCTGGGAACCTCAGAGCCTCAGGGTGCCACTCGTGCTGGGAATGCATGACAGGCTTCCACCACCCTGTGAGCCTTCCCACCTGCGCCATCAAGGGACTTCTGTAGCTGCCCTGGCTCTGCGTCCACTGGGAATGACTGCAGTGTGAGAGAGAGAATCCCGGGGAAAGGTGACACACACCTCATCTTCCAATGAGGCAGTGAAGTCCATGGACAGAGCGTGACATTCTCTCACCAAAAATCCTAATGCCAACAACCTCATAGGCAAGGACCAGTGAACACGGTGACAGAACTCAGGGCCTGGGGCAGGCACAGCTGGAAACATACCATCTTGCTCTCTACTCTCACAGACAGGGCCCAGGTCCACCCTAAAGAACTACCCAGGGGAGTGCTCCAAGCCACAGACACTGGCCTGGCAAGGGGGGGCACCCAGGTGACAGTGAATGGAGACAGGCTGCAGAGAGAGTAGGGGTAAAACACTGCTGAGCCAGCACCCACTCAGGGCCCAGGGTGCCCAGACCCCACCCAGTTCTGCAGGTACCTGTGGCCGATGCCTGAGTGGCTCCGGCCCAGCTCCCTCACACTTCAGATGGGGTGACAGAAACTAAACAGCTGGATGCCTGCAGACGCTCCTGACACTGCCCTTGTCTTCAGGGTGTGGAGGCACAGCCAGGCCAGAGGCACCGCCACACCAGGGCTGGTTTAAGGAAATCCCTTCCCAGGTTATGTTTCTAGCCCCTGTGAAGGATGACCATCTCTGAAGGGAAAGAAAGGGCAGGTGGGGCCCGTGGGGCCCAGGAGCACCCACAACCTGGGGACTGTCCCCTAGGTGCGGCCCTCTCCCCACCCACAGGCACTGCCACCTATTGGTTCAGAACCAGCCTGCCTGGGTCCAGAGGTCACACGTGGAGACAGAGGCAAGGCGGGAGCAGTGTGAGCACTGGCAACACCTTCAGGGACATCAGGCCTGGCAGCAGGAGATGAGAAGTCACTGAGGAGCAGAGACTCACAGGACAGCACCAGCCTTTGGCCTCCAGGCTGCCCATCAGGAGGAAAGGTCCAGATGGCTCTTGTGCCCCCAGGACACACTGCATGGGGGCCACAGGATGAGCAGAGAGCAGTTCCCAGAGCCTGGGAAGCTTCTACACAGGAACACTGAACTGATACCTACACCCTCTGTCCACAGGGAGGTGGAGGAAATCTGTCTCTCTCAGTCCCAAGCTGACCTCTACAGGCCTGTGGTGTCCTCTCCACGGCTCAAGAGGCTGCAGGGATGACCAGAGGGCCCTGAGGCAAATGTCAGCTGGGCAACATTACACCACTGACTTGGATTAAGCAGGAAGGACTTTTTTCTTTCTCTCTCAGTCAAATTAAAACAAACGGTACTGGAAGTATATCCATGCCACTTTCAAACCAGGAAAGAGCAGGATCTTTGTTTAAAAGAACATCTATTATTAAACAGGGGCGACAGCAGGCCTGCCTGGCGGGGCTATCATGAGGAGCCATAGGGTGGAACATTCTGCTGTGGGTAGGGCCCTAACCACGCTGTAAGCCCAGAGACGAAGGACACAGAGAGACAGCTCTGGACAACTGGAGCACATGGTCAGGCACCCGGAGCCAGGGAGGCCCAACTGAGAGTGCCGAGTGCTGTCAGCTAGGGCCCAGCGAGGGACACATCTGCCCCAGGACTCCGAGCTGGGCGTGGTGTTTCTAAGGTAGCTGTGTTGCCATGTCCAAGCCCCCGGGGCTGCCGTGTGGGCGCTGAGAGGGGGTAGCACCATGGAAGGACCGTTGGCCTCAGTCTCGGGAGGCACGGGGCACGCAGGCCGTGAGGGCGGAGGCTAGGCCTCGGCGGCAGGGCTGCTCCGGCTCAGTTCCTTGATCCCACACAGGATTCTCTTCATATGGCCCACTTTGGTCACGCCGAGGTCCTGCAACGGAGAGGACAGTCCCCGTGGGTGCAGGGAAGAGAGGGCCAGACGCTCTACAGACAGGCCTGTGACCGAAAGTCCCAAACTTTCTGAACAGAAATGAGGATGAAAATGATAACATGGGAACAGTGGAACAAAACGGAAATGGCACCTAAGGCACAGCCATGCAGACGCCGACGTGTCACTCCTGCCTTCCACAAAGTCGCTGCTGTCACCACATACAGATCCAAGACACAGACAAAACACAGGCCTGAGAGCAAGGGATGCCAAGTGACCTTGACACCACAGGGCCTCTCGCCCTCTCGAGAGTGGGCCAGTACCTCAACGGCCAGGAGGCCAGGCCCCACGAGGCCTGGCACAGACCCAGCCACACACGTGCCAACCTCCCCTATTCCGCTGCTCCCCACGAGGTGAAGACAGCAGCGCATGTAACTGTGCTGGAGGAACCACCCCGTGTTTTCAGCCCTCAACCCACTGCAGATGCCTTGAAGGAGCCCCATGGCCGTGTGCTTGCTTCACCCAGATGCTGTCCCACGCCAGAGCTGTTCAGGCCAAACTCAGCACAAGGAATGCGCAGGGCCCCAACAGGGCCTCAGCGTTAAAGTAGCTCCTTGTATAAACAGCCTGAGAAAATCAAGGCTTTCCCCCCACTACGTCTGCTCCTGGCTTCATTAGGCTGTGGAGGGGGAGCCAAGGGCAAGGGCCACTGCCACCTGTCACCTGAGGCACACACAAAGGCCTGAGATGGAGAACAATAGAAAGAATCATGGTGCTGGGACAAGGCCAGGCCAGGGGATGAAGACGGAGGTGAAAGGAGCCGTAGGGAGGCCCAGGTGCAGGTTCCGAGGAGACGCCTGGAAGTACCTTGAGGTCCCTCCGCTCCAGGTGCAGGAGCTCAGAGCCCCGGATGTCGTGCCGCGTGAAGATGTCCTTATACTCACAGAGACTGAGGTGCTCCAGCCAGGCAGCAACCTCCTCTGTCCCCCAGAGGTGAACTGTCGGAGACGGAAAAGCATGGGAGCAGTGAGTGCCCAGAGCCCAGCACAGGCAGGTGGCAGTGGCACCCAGCACGACAAATCCCAGCAGCCAGCGCCCCGGACACCCAAACAGCCAGCGCCCAGACAGCCCAGCAGCAACATCAAATACTCCCCTGGGAGCCAGCATCCGTCACCCAGCCACAGGCAGCCCCCACCAGCAGTGCAGGAAGCACCAGGGGACCCCTACTTGCTGCAGCAGAGCTGGTGTCTGTTCCTGCCAGGTGGCCCACCAACATTCTGGACATTTCCCCATGTCCCGGCAGGGATCAAACACCACCAAATACAAGGGAAACATCAGGACTGGGTGGCCAAAGCTAGCTTTTCCTCTGGCTCCCAGAGGGATTGTATTTCACCTTACGGCCCAGCAGGAAGGGAGACACACAGAGACTGAGAGTGCACGGAGTGCAGCCACCACCATCAACAGAAGCCCAACTTTTGGACCAACACGCAAAGAAGAATCAAAATGAGCTGCCCTACTGGCAGCAAATGCCACCCCCAAAATCTAGGCACAGAGGCCTATCCAGCACCCAACAGCCTTGGTGCTCAGGGCTAGTACTTTAGACAGAGATTTGAAGCCCCAATTTATTGACCCAAAGGAAAAATGTCCCTTAGTGCCATTTTATGTTGATTTCATCACCCACAATCACTGGTGGCCTGAGGTTCCCCAGGGAACCTTGATCAATGACCCAATTATGTGGGGTCAGCAGCCCATCAGAGGAAGCAGGCAGAGCAGCCCCAGCAAGGTCTGAGTCCAGAGTTTTCGTCTCCAAGTTCGTCTTGTCACCTCTGCTGTCTCCCTTCCCACCTTGAACCCCCAATTCAGGGCAGGCAGGACACCTCAGCGGCCCACAACCCAGAGTCTCTGTGGAGAGCACATTCAGGCCAGGGCGTGAAGTGGAGGGCAGAGGGACAGGGTGTGGTTTCACAGCTGCAGACAGATGGGCAGCATGTGACGGCTACAGCATGGGGACCTCAGGGAGGAACCGCAGGCCAAAGAGAAAGCAGGGACCAGGAGAACCAGACCACGGACAGCGGGCGCCAACGGCCAGAAACACACACGGGAGAGGGGCAGGTACCCGGGGTGCCCAAGCTACTGTGAGCTTCTTTGTTCCTGTTGTTTTTCTCCTTTTTAAACTTGGTCACGAGGCGGAATTTACCACTGCGGCTTCGTTTAGAAAGATCCAGCATCATGTTCTGTTGGGGAGAGTGAGAAACACACTGAGAATCAGACCTCAGTTTATCCAGGCCCAGGGTGGGGTAAGCAGGGAAGAGACTGAGGCAAGAGGACAGCTAGAAAGAGACACTTTGTTCCTTAAAGGTTTTGCTCTCTTATGTATTCTTGTATTTAGTGTTTTTGATTTTATGTGGCGTCACAGCTCACAGCAACCTCAAACTCTTGGGCTTAAGCAATTCTCTTGCCTTAGCCTCCCAAGTAGCTGGGCCTACAGGCGTCTGCCACAATACCTGGCTATTTATCATTATTGTCATAAGTATGCAATTCTACTTTTTATTTTGGATTCTTATATTGTGCTTTCTTGTAATTGCTTTATGTTAATCTTTCTGGGTTGGTAATTTTTATCGGGGATTTGGAAGGAAGCAAGGCTCTTGTGAACACCACCTGCTCAGGCTTCTTACTTGTTTTACTTGCCACAGGCTGAGGCAATCAGCCTCAAGAGGAAGATGTGCATTTCTCTGCTCTCTCTTTTTTTTTTTTTTTTTATTTGAGACAGAGTCTCAAGCTCTTGCCCTGGGTAGAGTGCCGTAGTGTCTCAGCTCACAGCAACCTCAAACTCCTGGGCTTAAGCGATTCTCTTGCCTCAGCCTCCCAAGTAGCTGAAACTACAGGCACCCGTCACAACACCCAGCTATTTTTTGGTTGTAGTTGCTACTGTTGTTTGGTTGGCTCAGGCTGGATTCAAATCCACCAGCTCTAGTGTATGTGGCTGGCGCTCAGCCACTGAACTACAGGCACTAAGCCTCTCTGCTCTTTTTATGCTGTCCACTGTACCCTTACTAGTCCCTTATTTTTTTACAATATAGATTACATTTTTATCTTTAAAGGTAATTTAGAAACATAAATCTTTTCAATTCTATTAAAAACTACCTTTAAGTTTTTAAAAACAGCACTAACTCTACATTTCTCTAATTATCTAAGTCAAAAATGTTGTTTTTCAGGCAGCGCCTGTGGCTCAGTGAGTAGGGCACTGGCTCCATATACTGATGGTGTCGGGTTCAAACCCAGCCCCAGCCAAACTGCAACAAAAAATAGCTGGGTGTAGGGTGGCGCCTGTGGCTCAAAGGAGTAGTATGCCAGAGGTAGGAGGTTCAAACCCAGGCCCCGCTAAAAACTGCAAAAAAAAAAAAAAACCAAAAAAAAAAAAAAGCCAAGCATTGTGGTGAGTGCCTGTAGTCCCAGCTACTCAGGAGGTTGAGGCAAAAGAATCACCTAAGCCCAGGAGTTGGAGGTTGCTGTGAGCTGTGATGCCACAGCACTCTACCATGAGCAATAAAGTAAGACTCTGTCTCTACAAAAAAAAATGTTGTTTTTCACTTTCTTCTCCCTTAAGGGGAGGGAGGTACTGTGCTTTCTTCCTATCCACTTTTCCAGCCCTGATAATGTTACCTGGAATTCCAGGGCTGTGCTACTGTGCATCTGTGAAACAGCTCATGTACTATTACCGCAGTCACTTAGCATGAAATCTTTATCACATTTACAATTAACCATTTAACCAGTGATCTTGACGAGCCTGCCCTGTCCTCTATCTGGGGCTGGAAGGCCTCTGAGCCAGCTGTCCATGCAGGATATACAAATGCCTGATCATCCCGAGGGGAGCACGGGGAGCAGCTGCTGCCAACAGGTTCTCCCAGACTAAGCTGGGCAGGGCCGCCCCTGTGTCGTGTCCAGCAGTTGCATCTCTTCTGTGACTGTGCTGACCAAAGTGAACTTTTCTCCCCACCCCATTCTGTTCCACCCTTGGTGGGGGTGGTGGGGGGAGCCCAAGGCAGTCTAGGCCCGCCAAGTACCCACACGCTGCCCTCCCCTGGGCCTTTCTGCCTATTTTCCCTGCTGTAGGATTCGACTACACCCCAGGGTGTGACGTGCCTGGGGCCCTATCAGGGTCTCTAAGTACATGCAGAGGAAGTGCAGGTAGAGCAGAGCACACCAACTCTGTCCTGTCCACAGCAAACTCCCAAGAAGCTGCCATTTATCCAACTGGTACGTCTCCATGCTGGGACAGGCTGCAGGGCTGAGCTTACCTCCCTTCTACCTGCGTCCTGGCCAGCCCTGGCCAGCCCTGCTGTTCCTTCCACACCAGAAAAAAGGCAAAGTATGCCTGGTTATCAAAGGGCACTCTCCACCCAACCCCCAACTCCTTCCTACCTGCCAAAGTCTCTCCCTGCTTTGAAAGGCTTTTTAGTGGAGAAGATTTGAGAAGGCATACTGCAGGCTGCCAGACTGATAACCATCACAGTCCCTGAGCTGCACAGGCCCCACTGAACACGGGCACTGAACCCGTCACCACATACCTCCTCGTCACCCGGCTCTGTGAGCTGGCAGAGCCAGGGAGTGTCCATTAGCTTCCGGAGCTGTCGGTCCATCTCGGTGAGAGCGCTCCCAAGCCTCTCCTTCTGAGGGGGATCCAGCTGCTGCTCCAGGGAGGGAGGGAGGGAGGGAGGGGAGGGAAGGGAAGGCTTGTTGATCAGCAGCAGGTACCAGGCCCAGAAAAGCCCTGGGCAGGCATGAGGCCTGCCCTAGGGCTGAGCTCCTCTCAGAAAGTTCTTATAAAACCTTTGTAGAAACGTAAGTCATAGGGTAGCAAACCCAGAAACTCCCTTCCTGAATGTGTCAGGTGAGAATGTTAATAAGGAAAGCACATCAGCAGGGCAGATGCTTGAGCTGCTCCTGTCCCCTCTGGGCCCCTCAGCAAGGAGATGGGCCATTTACCCGCACTGATGGGGCAATGCTGAGAAGCAACAGAGGCAACGAGTATGACTCCAGGAGGCAGCAGGAGTTCGGGACAGACGCGGGACTTGGGGTGGTTCTAGAGCTCAGGGACCTTTACCGAGTCCCTTCCATGTCCTCATTTCCTAAAAGAGGAAGGCTGGCCAGGCCATCTCTCAGGCCTCTCCCATTGCAGCTTCTGTGACTGCGGCTCCCCCAGGGCTGAGTGAGGAAGACTCTGGGCACATAAGAGGATACAGCCAGCTCTTGGCTGCAGGGGAAGGTTCTGAGGTAGGGACACATCTTTTATCTATAACAAAGATGTTCCTGCTTTGAGAGCCTCTGACAAGCTACAGACAGCTGGCAGGGATGCTGCCAGTAGGAGTGAGCCCCACAGTCAGACCAGGATGACCTGTGAGCCCTCCCTGAAACCTGGGAATTCCAGTCCAAAATGTGCCAGCCTCTGAACCTGGCAACCTGGTGACAACAGTTGTTTCCTGTGCAGCCAAGGGCCTGCTCTAGGATCAACTTACCAGGGCCATCTTTCCAGCCAGCAGCAGCTCTGTCTCGCTACGCAGAGCTCTGAAGTTATTCACCATTTCCAGGACAAAGCTACAGCTCAGTCCCTAGGAGAAACCAGAACACACAGCTCTGTGGAATGCCAAGAACTCTATCAGCCAAGAAAGAGCCCGCACTGGAAAGACCAGGTACCTCTGTGGTTCTGGGCTTGCCATACACTCGGTCCATGCACTTGGAGCTGGCGTTGACGGCGTGAGCGAGTTCCTGTTCCACATCTCGGTGGGACTGAGCTATCTCCCGGATACTAAACAGAGCAACACCGGCAGGTGTGAGGCCCAGTAGAGGGACCAAGACATCACTCGTCTAAACATAGCGGGTACCAGCTAGAGGGCTGAGGCCAAGGGCTGGCAGAGTGATAGGGACTGTGGCCTGGCCATGCTGACCACTACATCATGATCACTGGCACAGGACAACATTGCAGGTTATTTCCTGACCCTCAGCAGACAAATGAGGGCTCCAGCAGGAAATCTGACATTAAAATCTCAGTTTTCCAGAGAGGAAAATGCACAAAATGGGGTCTACACCTTATAACACAACCAGAGGGCAGCGTGCAGCCCCTGCAGACCTGCAGCAAGCTGTGCACAGGTCCAGAGAGCCCATAATAGACCACACAGCGCCACAACAAGCCCTGAGCTCCCCTACAACCTGCCCCAGACCGTTCTGCACATGGAGAGAAGAGGACCCTCCTATGACAAGGTAATCCTGTTACACTGATGGCAGAGTCAGGGCCTGGCACACAGCCCAGGCTGCAGCCATGGGTGAGCTGGTGAGAGCACAGGTCAGGCAGGTCTCAGAGAAGCTCGGCAGGTGGCCTGGGGGCATGGGGAGAGGTGCAAGCAGAAGCCATAGGAGCCACCTGTCCTGACCCAGGAGAAATACACAACCACCAACAACTTCCCATACAGCCATGCCATTGCACGGGCACCTCTAGGCAGGCTTTGGAGGGCAGGAACAAAGACAAGAAGCTACTAGAAGGCTGTTGCATACCAAGGACTTGGATGAATGCTTATGTGAACCCCTCTGGCCCTATCACTGATCTGGCCAGGGCCCCAGCCAAAGGCCAGGGGCAACGGTGATACCAACTACCAGGGTAGAGAACAAAGGTGCCAGTATCAACACGCTGAACCAAAAACACCACGGGTGACCAGGAGAGGGACTGGCCTGCTGGACAAGAGCCTGGTGCTGAAAGAGGGTAGAAACTGAAGGTTGGTCCAGAATTCCACACACCACCCAGACAGGGCCGCCTGGGAAGGGTACCCAGACCACCAACCCCGAAGCCAGGGCATCCCGCCCGAAGCCAGGGCATCCTGCCCACAGCCAGGAGAAGAGGAAAGAATCTGGGGGCAGTCAGGAGGAGAAGGCTGGGAGCAGCAGCCAGTGTGAGGTCCAGGGGGAAGAGCACAAGCAGCAGCAGAAGAGCTAAATGCAACTAGAAGAATTAGGCAACGGCCAGAGAGGGTTCTAGGTCAGTGGGCAGCAGTGGCCACATGCCTTCCCCAAGGGACACAGTGACTCTAGGAGCCATTTCTCAAAGTGTCTTTTTCCGGTGCCTTTTCTAACTACACATGGGAGCAGAGTGCAAGCCTGCTCCCAGACACAGGGAAGGCAAGGTGAAGGCTGCGACCATGGACCATCCTCAGGAGTCCAGGGCAGGCTTTCAAGTCTGTGAGCGGCTCTGAAAACCACTTTGAGTTTTGGGTTTCCATCTATGTAAACTCTGAGCAATCTCCAAAGGCCATCAGGGCAAAGGGGTCAATGCCAAGGCGAGCAGAACAAGCTGAGCCCTCACAGGTGACCCAGATCCAGCAGGCAAACCGGGAGATCCAAAGAGGAGCAGAACGAGATAGACCCCACCTGTGAATGAGGACCCCAGCTGCCTGGCCAAACTGGTCCATCTGGGTGGCCTCTTCCTCGGACAGCATCTCCGGATGCAGAGAGAAGGACGTCGGGCGGGGCAGCTCACACTTCTGCTTATCTTCCCAGGACTTTAGGGTGTTCTCAAATGCCTGGCACACAAGAGCGCAGAATTAGACCTCCTGCAACCCTCAAGAGAGGGTGGGAGTACATGTGACCTGGCAGCAGCTGGGGGCACCGACAAGATAACACGAAAGGGGGAGACCCAGACTTTGCTTTTCATACTGGGGGAAGGAGCTGGCCCTAGAAATGATTGCCCTGTTAATGGCATCTGCCCCAGTGCACCAAAGACAGCTGTGCTTACCCTGTCTCTGGTCAGTGTCTGTGCCCGGTTCTTGTGCACAATCCGGATATACCCGGGGGGCTGGATCCAGGCCTCTCCATCCACCTGCACAGGTACGCCCTCGTCCCCCAGGATGGAGATCTTCACCGTGCGACACTGAGCAAGCAGTATGACAATTATTCATGTATGGAGCCAAAACCTCATGGGGCTTTCAAGTGCTGCCAGCAACACTGTGATCTTCCTGCCTGCACTCCCACTCTCGACCAGCCCCCTCTACAGTGACATGTGGCCAGCAGCCGACTGTCCTGAGCCTGCTGCTCCCAGAGCCTGAGTGCTCTCCTCAGCTCTATTGTCCTGTCCTGTCCCCATTGTCCCCCACTAAGCACTGACCAGCACCAAGGGCCAATCAGCGTAGGAGATCCTGGCACTGGAATATGGCATCAGAACCCAGGACTGGGGGAAGCAGGGAAAGAGGTCATGCTACCACCAGCCACTGGGGCCTGGCCACACGCAGACCCTCCCAGACAGGGCAAGCCAGAAATGGGTGATGATGCCCTTTTCCTGTTTAATAAAAACAGCTGCCAAGGAGATGAAAGCATCAACTTCAAGTTACTGCTGAGAGTGGGCGGAGGGGGAAGAGATTAGACAGTCCTAGGCTGGGGTCCACAGCGCCCTCCTCAGTCTCTGTGCTTAAGGTCTCCCAGCCCCAACAACCCCACCTAGCCCACCACCACAGCAATAGGTCAGCCCTGCCCTAACTCCCCTCAGCAGCATGAGGTCTCCAGGGAGAAAATAACCTCCCCCTGCCATAGACACCAGCTGGGCCCCATCCCAGCTCCTGCTCCAGACAGCTAGAGATGCGGGAGAGCCTGGCCCTGCCGGTCCCCGGCATCACGCCTCCATGGAGGAAGGCCAGGCCCAGAGGGCTCACTTGGGATACATGTTTGGAAAAGTTACGTGGGGGCTCAATGCCTGTAGCTCAGCGGCCTGGGCCTGCTAAACAAAACAACAAAAACTGCAACAACAACGAAAGTGGCCGGGCATTGTAGCGAGCACCTGTAGTCCCAGCTACTTGGGAGGCTGAGGCAAAAGAATCACTCAAGCCCAAAAGCTGGAAGTTGCTGTGAGCTATGACACCACAGCACTCTACTGAGAGTGATAAAGTGAGACTCTGTCGGGTGGAGCCTGTAGCTCAAGCAGCTAAGGCTCCAGCCACATACACCAGAGCTGTTGGGTTCAAATCTGGCCTAGGCCCACCAAATAATGACAACTACAACCAAAAAAAATAGCTGGGCATTATGGTGGGTGCCTGTACTCCCAACTACTCAGGAGGCTGAGGTAAGAGAATCACTTAAGCCCAGGAGATAGAGGTTGCTGTGAGCTGTGACGCCATAGCACTCTACCCAGGGCAATAGCTTGAGGCTCTATCTCAAAAAAAAAAAGAAAAGAAAAGAAAAAGAAGTGAGACTGTCTCTACAAAAAAAAAAAAGAAAGAAAGAAAAAGTTATTTAACTGTGAGACACAGCCCAGGGAAAAGGCTCAGCCCCAGGTGGCAGGGTTGCTGAGAGTGTGGGCTCAGGAAAGCACCGCTCTGCTGGACAGAGAGGTGAGCACAGGGCAGACCCTCCAGGACCATGGCCACTAACTACCTGGGCGATTCGGTGATGCTGCAGCTTAATTACTCGAGAGACTGCCATCTGCATGCTGCCAAATACGGCGACCACCTCCAAAATCTTGTCATCAAATGACGGAGCTGCAAAAGTCTAAAAGGGCCGGCGTCAGAACAGGACGGGTCATCATGAAGACCAAATGAGCTCATGGCTACAGAGCAGTTGGGGCCTGGGCCCATCACATGTGCACTGCTGACCATGTCTGCTGCTATGCAATGAGGGGAGCCGCCCCCCCAGTTAGAACCTATCAACACCTTACAGCTTTTAGCACAAATTCCAAACTCTGCCCTTCCCTCGCAGCTTACAGAGCCCAGTGGGATCCAAGCCCCCACAGAGCACTCACCCACTGCATACTGCAGTCAGGGACCTTCCTGCACACCCCCGCCCCACCACATCTTGTCTCTGAGCCTTCACACGCACTGTAGCAGCCTCCCTCTCCCCTCTGCCCGCCTGATTGGGTCAGCTCAAGTCACCCTTCAGGTCTCAGCCTTTCAGAAGCCTTCCCCGACACACCCTGCTCCCCTCTGTCACACCACCCCTCTGTGTCAAGACCGCTTTGCCTGGTCCTCTACACGGTGAGCCCCTGGGCGAGTGGCCCTGCCTGTCTTGCTTTCCAGGGCACCCCAGTGCCAACCCAAGGAGGTATCTGATCTACCCAAGTCATGACAGACCTACCCTACTGCTCCCCCCGCCCCGGGCTTGGGCCCCCATGCCCATACGTACATCATCTTCCTTAGTGCCCCCCCAGAAGTTGGTCCCTCCAGCATAGCTGGGAATGTTGAGGACAGCAATTCCCTGAAGACTGGGCAGTGGGATCGGTCGCCCATCACACTGAGCAGCAGAAATGAAGAAGAAAAGAAACACACAGCCTCAGCCACCCCTCACAGTATCCACAGCGGGCTGAGCAGGCCAGGCTTGGGCAGAGCCGGGTTCCCACACAAGGAGAACAGATGGGCCTGACGGTCGGCTGACACCTGTGCCAGGGGACTCCCGCTCACCTCCAGCAGGACTTTCTGCTCCAGGTTCTTGTAGGTTCTGTGCAGCAGCTCCTTGGTGCCGAGGACACCGTACCACATCATGTTCTTGGTTCGACTCCTGGAAACAGAAGCAAAGCCTTGCAGTGGCCAGGGAGACATCTGACCACCAATGAGCTAAGTCCAGCAATTATTGACAGCAGTAACACCAGAAGGTAAGCAGGACGCATTGTTGTTCTCCCAGATAAGCATATACCTACGTACGTATTTACCAGCAGGAAGCTTTATTAAATGGCAACATTTTGCCAAGAAAATAACCCTATCCTGAAAAGCAAATAAAGTTACAGAACCTCACAAAAAATTTATACATCATGATTTTTTTCTGACTACAAAATTATGCCTACCATAGAAAATTTGGGAATACAGAAAAGCATAAAGAAGAAATAATCTTCATGATCCCCACGCCTCTCCAGACGCTCCACACACCCTGATGACAAACCTCTAGAGTACGTCCTCAGTCCAGTCCGGTGCGGAGTCCAGCTGGACTCGCTCGTTCACACAGCCCCACGGCCGCCCATTCACTGCACACCATGTTGCCAACATGCCCTGGTCCCCACTCACTCCTCACAGCTCAGCATGGCTCTTCCAGAACCCCCCCTCCTCAGGCCCTGGTGACTGGGCTCTGAGCACACACCCTTGAGGTCTGTAAATTACGAGGCAGAAAGCCATTTGTGCTCATACCTCTTTACCAATATTTCTAATTATTCTTTAGGACAGATTCACAGAAATGGGATTTTTCTAGAGACCTTTTCAAAGTTTTCAATACAAACTCAAGAAAGGTTAAACCAAGGTTCCAGCACTCTAAGAAGTACTATACCTGCCCCATTCTTTCACTTTTTATTTTACTCTGCTAAATTGTATTTTATTTTAATACTGTTCTCAATTATTTTGGACTAACAAGAACTTTTTTTTGGAGACAGTCTCACTCTGGGCTAGAATGCCATGGCATCACAGCTCACAGAAACCTCAAACTCTTGGGCTTAAGCGATCCTCCTGCCTCAGCCTCCCAAGTAGGTGGGACTATAGGCACCTGCCACAACACCTGGCTTGTTTCTAATAGGGATTTTTAAATAATCTGACTCCACTATCACATGCTGTATTACAGGAACGTGACCCTGGGGACCCCCTGAGCCATTTTCCTTTAATGAAGAGCCCAGAGTTCAAAGGTATTTGAGTTTGTAGCTTTGTTTTTGAAAGAAAACTTTTTGTTTTCTTGGAACTTTCCAACTATGTACCATTTCTGACAATTAAGTTCAAGAACTCTTTCTAGAAAAGTGCTCCATAACTCAATGCTGAGTATCACTATGGTCACCTTCAATTGAGAAGCCATGCACCAAGGCCAGCTTCTAGTCCACCTTCTAAGCAATTCTGCAACTCTTTTTCTAGAATGGCCATCAGAGCTGTTGTCATACAGCACACAAAAACACACAATAATGAACGCCACTCAGCAAGACGCTGCCCCACACTGATACAAACACGGCTGTGAGACACTAACAGACCAAGGTTATGAAACCTTATCGAGTTGTTTGTACAGTGCTGCCAACGTAAGCACACGGTGGCAAGTTCATGAACTTAATTGTCAGGTCTCACATGATGAAAGCTCTTTCACTCCAGAAAGAGTTCCAAAATTGCTCTGCAGGGCGGACTGGCTGGCATGCTTGTGTAACTCCCAAGGTCAGTGCTTTGACAGTGACCACAGTGATACTCAGCAAAGAGGAATGGAGCACTTTTTCCAGAGTGAGTTCATGAACTTAACTTCAGACCTCATAGAACCTGAGCAATCACTAAAGGCAGCCCCTCAGGTATTAGTGTGTCCTTCATAAAGGTGGCAGTGACACCCACAGAGGACAGATGCCAAGGGGTCCTGGGGTTCAGCCTGCTCAGGCCACTCCTGACCCAGCAGATGAGGACTCCCAGAAGGACATCTGATGCTACACCAGTGAGTGTCCCCTGCACTGACGCTGCCATCCTCCTGCCGGCTCCCCTTCCCAAGTTCTCCTAAGAATGTTCAAGCTGAACGGTCTCTTCCAGATTACTACTCTAGGGTGGGGCAGATGTTCAGTCCCCACTTCTTGTGTTTCTACTGAGAAGAGAGAATTTTCACCTCTGCCTGGGAAGAGACTGAGCAGCCCAGTGGGGCTGCCTCCTGCAGAAGTGACTTCTCTCAGGCCTCACAGGCAGGCTCTGGCCCTGCCTAAGGGAGCCTCAGAGCCACCTGACTCCGCCCATGTGACAGGGCAGAGCCTCCCTTTCTGCTGATGCACACAGACTTTCCATATCTGTCCGGCAGGTACTGTAACTTCTTAGCCCACTCAGATCACCTGCCCCTTCATCGCAGCACCACAGATGGGACTCTCATTACGAGATGCAGCCCATTCTGATGACCACCATCACAGGTTTTCTCATGTGGAATTTGTCACAACCTGGCCAGCCCCATGGGGTAAGCCCTCTTCCAGGCTGGCTTCCTGGACTGCCTCCTGCTCCTGTCATTCTGACAACAGGCTGTGTGGGCTGTTCCACCTGCCACCCGAGCCTTCCGCACGTTCTTTACCCGCAGCCCCCAGCAGGTCCCACCACCTGGAAGAACCAGGAAGACTCACAGTCTGTCTCCTACCTGCACTTCTCTGGGTGCTCATCACGCTTGTTGTTGAAGTCCAGGGAAATCTTTGCATCCAGGCCAATGCCAAAATAGTTGTTCATGACGCATTTCTCTGTATAACACTCTCTGCAAAGGCAAATCTCCAATCAATCGCAACAGTCTCGAGGCAGCCCTGCTTATTAGCAGTTTCACCTCACAGACTCCCAGCCTCTCGGCATTTCTCTTCTTTAGGACAATACTGACATCGTTTTCTTTTTTTCCTTATAAGAGATTTACTGAGATATAATTCACATATCAAATAATTTACCAATTTAAAGTACACAACTCAGTATACATAGAGTCATTTAACCATCACAATACAAGTTTAATGTTTCATTACCCCTAAAAGAAAGTTTTATCCTTTACTCATCAGCTCCCCACCCCCAACCCCCGGCAGCTGCTAACCCTTTCCCTCGCTTGGCACGCAGTGTTCAAAGTCCATTCATGCTCGATGTTGCATGGCAGTACCTCATTTTTATTGCCAAATAATATTCCACTGTATTAATCAGCTGGTAGACATTTGGGTTGTTTCACTTTGGGCTATTATTTATGAACATTTGAACACAAGTTCCAACACAGACAGTATCTTCAATTCTCTTTGGTTTTTGTACCCAGGGGCAGAACTGCTGGGTCACATGGAAATTCTAGGTTGAACCTGAAGAGCAGCTACCAGCCTGTTCACCATCTCATAACCCCACCAGCAGTGTTAAAACTGACAATATATTTAATGGCACATAAACTCACAAGTTTGAACTCTGGATCTCAAAATATTTCTCAAACATCCCTAGATCCAATCAGGGCAGTCACCAAATTAAAAAGGAAATAATTTGAAAATGTCCATCCCAACCCCATGGCAACAAGGGCTTCCCTTCTGCAGGTGTACACTGTCAGGACGGTCGCAGTCTGGCTTTTCTTCCCAGGGCTGAGCCTCCTCCCCAGCTACAGAGCCCAGGGCCCACAAGGTGAAGGAGAGGAGCGAGCAGGAGCCACATGCCAGAAGTGCCCACAGACACTCAGCAGGGTGGTAGGGCTCCAGAATGCTGCCTGGGCCCGGATTCTGATACATTTTAGCCCACTACACTCTGGCAGCCAGACCTGAGAGCCAATCCCCAAATGTACATGTTTCCGTGACATACCTCATTCATTCAAGTGCCTGATGGCTGGCAGAGAGCAAAGCTCTGGGACAGAACTGTTTACTAAGCTGAAGACCATGTGACTGACTAGTATTTATGGATCCTGGGAATCAAGAGAGCCAAGCCAGAGAAACAAGATACAGGAACAAGGGGAGGAGGTACAAACACCGGGCTCACGGACTAAGGGAAGAGGGTCAGCAGCTGCCTGGCAGTTGGTGACAGGCTCGAGGTCTGGCTGCTATGGCCCCAGTCCTGGAGCCCACATGGCACAGACCTGGCACACCACCAAGGGGGAAGGCAAGAGAGCACGGTGCTGTCTCCCCAGGAAAAGAGAGCAACAGGCTTAGCCAGATGTGCAAGTTCAGCATCTCAGATGAAGAAGCCAAAGAAACACCTAGATCAGGAGGGCCCTGGGGCACTGTCCACAGGCAGACTGCGGCCTGGCCTTACTGAGAAAAACGGCATCAGGAAGGCTAAGGACTCTTTCTGTGACATTACAAGGAAAGCAGGAGAAGGGAGGGCACGAGGGAGAAGCAGGCTGTGAGGAAAGTCGTTAGCAGGACGGTGAGGTCAGGGAGAGTAACCATGGACAATCAGTGCACAGCTGGCTTCTGGGAGGCACGTCTGAGCCCAGTGACAGTCTCAGAAGGTAACTCAGATTCAGAGGACACGTGCACCCGCCAAAGGGCCCTGGGTAGGAAGTGTTGCACCCGGCTTCCTCAGCCACTGTGGCTTCCAGTCCCGCTCCTGAGCCGAGCCTTCTCAGCTAACACCAGTTGGAGAAGGATCCGCTGCTCACTAATGTCTCAGATGGCTCTGAAACCCCGTGTCTGGGCCTGAGCAATGTTACAACACTATGCCCATTTGGCCAACACTCATACTCACAGGTTTTCTGGTTCGGAGTTAAAGGGATCGGCGTTAATTAATAAGCGACTGATGACTGACCCCCCTGGCAAGGACCCGGACATCCCAGCCCGAACACCTGCAGAAAACGCAAGCAGGAGGGGATGCCGGTCAGATCCATCGTCTCTGCGGACTCTCAGTCTGCAGAACATCACCACAGTTAAACACGTCCAGAACCATCTACCAGCATGGCCACATTTTGCCAATAGTCTCAGGTCAAAAAATCGCCCACATCAACCCAAGTCTGTGGCACAAAAACATTACGCAGTAGAAACCAACACCTAGGAGATACCTAAAAATAGATTATAAAGCAAGTTCTCATTAAATGTGAGACGCTCCACCAAATAATGTCTTAGAGTCTGGTCATACAGCTTTAGGAGGCTTCATTCATGAGCCGTGAACACTTCAGATGCTCCAGCCCTGACTCTCCTGGCCTCCAGTGCTCCTGCGGGCAGCCTTGGAGCAGCCCTGCACCCTCACCCTCACCCTTTCCATTTCCATCCCATCAGCTTACTGGAGCTTACTTCTTCAAAGCCCAAGTGTGGCCTCCAAGTGATCAGTGCCCAGCCGCTGATTTAGGGAGCCCTAGCCGGCCCTCCAGTTGGCACACCTGGGAGGGGACACTCACTCGGGTAGAGGATCTTGGTGTTCAGCGCAGGCAGGCCGTCACGGCTCCCCGACTGGGGCGGAAGAGAGGCAGAGCTGCCCAGCGACAGACTTCCTTTGCTGATCACCTTTTCACAGGGAGCTTTAGACACTGTAAGGACAGAACGGGACACTTGAGGTTGTCTGACATGGGAAGCCCTGGGGCCCAGTATGAGCAGAGGGAGGACTGGGCAAAGGTAGGCTGCAGACCACTGGTTGGCCCATTGGAGGCTCAAGATAAAAAGCCCCCAGGGGTGGCACCTGTGGCTCAAAGGAGTATGGCGCCGGCCCCATATGCCGGAGGTGGCAGGTTTGATCCAGCCCCGGCCAAAAACTGCAAAAAAAAAAAAAAAAAGCCCCCAGTAAGGGGGCAGGGCTCGCATGGCCTACTAAGGGCTTGGGCTCATCTAGAGAGTGGCATAGGTCGGGGGGAACCCCTAATCTCAGTCTGGGCCATGGAATATAGGGTCCATACACAGCAGAGCTCTGAGGGATAGCCATCTAATGGTCACCACGTTAACTCTGAACAGGTGCCTCCTAGTGGCCGCCACACAAACAGACCCCAGCAGGGACAAGTGTCCATCCCTGTTGGTTATGAGAGCATGGAGAGGTTCCGAGGGAAAAAAGTCAGGGCATGACCCCAAATGCTGCTCAGTGAGGAGGGTCCCTCCAGCCGTGGGAGGTCCTACTGGCTCTCCTGGCATCCACCAGATAAACCTCCTGTGCACAGCAGTGATGCGCAGAGACAAGCCACAGGCTGCAAGTCCACACGGCCGAGTGCCAAACCAACTATGAGCATGCCAGAAACTTCCGGGGCCTGCATACTCAGTCTCACCAACCCCAAACCCTGATGGCAACACGGAGGGGAGATGGACGAGGCCAGTACCTTTGCGCTGGCTCCTCCCTTTAGCAGCCCCACAGCTCTCGCTCTGGGACAGCGGTGGGCACACCCTGTTGTCCGTCTTCTCCTCCGACTCAGAGAGACCCAGCATGAACCCCTCCTGCTCTTGGGTCTGGGCATTCTGCTCATCGACAGCTGTGCAAGGAAAAAGCGTCGGCAACAGACATGTGGGTATCACAGCAAGTATGTCAACCTGGGCTCCCCTTCCCTTATGGGTCAAATGTCCACTAACTGAAGGTTTAGACCCCAAAGCCCACCCCACCCAGCCTTCTCCCTAGCCCCACACATGGTCAGTAGGACAGCCACTGGCACTTGTGCTAAGAGGCTGGGAGAGGGAGGATGAGAGGCTGGAAGTACAGGGGCCTGGAGCAGCGGAGGGGGGAGGGGTCCTAGAAAGCCAGAGGGATGATGTTCCAGTGTTCCCTTCCTTTACCACACTCTAGGGAACACTGTGAATGCCAGTGCTTGCCTAAAGAAAGCCAGCTCTCACCAGGAGACCAGAGGGAGGACCGGGCAAAGGGAGGCTGGAAGGTACCTTTCTCTGTGTGTTCTATAATCTGGCGAATCGCTTTCTTCAGGCTGTTAGCCCTTAGCATGAGCTGTTCCCGGGGCCGGAATATCTGAGGCCGAGCTGGACAGGCCATTGCCACTGAGCGGTCCCTGGTAGAGCTGCAGATGCTTCCAGGCCCATCACCATCTTCAGCCTCTTCGGCAATGGTGGGGGGTGGGTTGGGCAGTGAGGATGAGGCCTGGGACTCGTCGTCCAAGGTCTTAAGGAGCGAGTCCAGCTTCTCCTTCAGGACAGAGCACTGGACAGGGAGCACAGCAGCATGCAGAGAGCCCTTTTCCATGTTGCGACGCCCCCTCATCCCCACCCCCTGCCCAGGAACCAACCTTCTTGGCCATGACCTCTGACTCCTCCGAGCTCTCAGTTGTCTTCTCATAGGCCTTCCCTACCCGGGCCACAAAGTCCTTCACTGTCTCACAGAGCACTCTGGGCGGGGAGACAGAAGACATGTCTAGAGAGATGGCTCCAGGCTGGGACCCGGTGCCCACCTGCCTGAGCCTCACCTTTCCCATGACTGCTGGGCACTTACTTAGCCGAGGAGATCACCACTGAGTGCTGGTCCGAGGTCAGGATTTTGGAAAGATGGGCTGCAACCGAGTCTTCATAGAAGAGAATTTGCTGCACCTGCAATCTCCCCCAAATACGGTGGGGGCCTGTTAGTCTCTGTGACAGAAAGCTTCACAACACTGCGTCCCTGTGATTCCCTCACCAGCTTCCCTCTGGGCAGGTGACCACAACTCTCTCCTAATAGGCACTGTCCCGCCAAGCAAAACCTCAACTCCAAATCCCAACCCGAGGTTCACTAGGGCTTTGGGAAAGAGTTCAGAAGGTTCACCAAGCTGTGGACAAACTGAAAAGATGGATCTCAACAAAGAAAAAGATATGAAAAAGTACTAGCAGCTTACAAGCGTTCGGTACGGGGTCACCACACCAGCCTGTGCTAGGAATGCTGCCTCTAATCCTATGTCATCCCCATGGTGGGTGGCCCGCTGGCAGGCAGGCTCGCAGCAGGGAGGCCTCACCCATCTAGCTGCCAGTGAAATCTCTCTCAGTGTAAATCACTCTCATCAACTCAGGCCTCTACCTGCTGAGTTCTGTCCCTGTGGGGTGTGATAACTTCTACCTAGGACCTAACCCAGGTAGCAACAAACTTTCCTAATGGCCAAATAGGCCTCTCCACACATATTTATCCATCCTCTAAAAAACAAACAACAACTCAAAACACACTCTGCTTTCCCAGCTCACAAAGCCCCATGAAAGTAGACTGCTGCCCTAGCCTCCCTCTTCCCAGTGGCCCAGCCCAGCTGACCATGGACTTCCCTGGCCAGAGCCTGGCTCACACACAGCTGCCAGCGGCCCGCCCACCCGCCTGCTCAACCAATGGCCCTGAGCATGGCTAGTCCTGTGCAGCGCAGGTCTACAGCCAAGGAGACAAAGTGCATCTACGCCCAAAGAGGGCATAATAGTTAAACCTCAACAGTAACCACCACCCGACAGAAAGAACTCAATGCCGAACTAGAGTCGGCTGATACAAGGGGCAGCTTTGGATGTCACAGGGGAGATGGGACAGGTGGCGGCCTGGGGAACGACAGGGTGCTCCAGGCACACAGGAGCAGCAGGAAACAGCAAGGCCATCCAAGGGTCAGAGGCACTGACTGGGCACGCTGGGAGAGCAGGGAGCCCTCCAAGCCCAGTGCCAACCCCAGGAAACCCCCAGACATCACAAAAGCCAAAAGCCTCTGCCCAAAGGAGGGGGTGAGAACCACTTGGCCTCCAGCTCAGCCTGGGGTTCACCCTGAGTGTCCAGAGGGCAGGGAGGCAGCAGGACACTAGGCGGGCAGTGCTGCGGACAGCAGCCTGGTGTACCTCGGAGTCCTCACTGAAGTCCTCGGTGACGGTGGAGGAGGAGGCCTGCCGGGGTAGTTTGGTCTCGTATGCCATGACACTCCACCTGCACAGCATGAGGACAGCTCAAGTCAGCTCCACCTGCTGCAAGCAGGCACAGAACAGGTGCAGGACAGGCAACCCCCAAGGGCAGACCTATACCCTCCTTCCAAGAGCTGGCCACAGGAGCAGCTCAAGGGCCCGTGGAAAGGAGGGGCATTGCAAACCCACCCGTAATTAGAGCTCCAGGGTCCTGGGGATGGCGGGGTCAGTGTTCCATGGGTACCCACACAGCTCACTCAAGGAGGGTGCCAAGGGGTATCTTTAAGCACTTGAGGGTGATTACTCAGAACCGCCTCTGAGACAGAACACAGGAGACAGAACTGCTCCTTTGCTGGTGGGTTATCAGAGGCTGGGCTGAGGCACCCCCGGCACACTCAGGTTTGGCCTCATGAGAAAGGCTGGCCATTCTAAGGTCTGTTTCTTAACCTTTGTTTTTATCCTTTTTATAGTCTGACAAAATAGTCAAACACTACCAGAAAAAGTAATATATGCTCAGGTTAAATTTTTACAAATAACTTTGCCACAGATTAAGAAGCAGATTTAAAGTGCTGGTCAAGGTGGCTTCTCTCTCAGAAGACCTCCCACCCATATGGCACAGAGAAGTGTCCTACTCACCGGTCCAGCATCTTGGTGCTGGCTCTTTCCAGCTTCTCCAAGATCTGGGGCAGCTGGGTGTCGTCATCACAGGCCGAGCCCCAACCTAGCACACGCGCTAGGTCATTCCCGGTTCCAAGCGGCAGCACTCCCAGCTGGCACTACAGAAACAGCACGGAGCAGGTGTTCACGCACCCAGGGAGGAAGAGCCATCCCCCAGTAGGCCTCCTAGTTACCTACGAAAGTGGCTGAATTAGTGAGAGAGCTTGTCTAAAATCATGTGACTTGTGTGTTACAGGCAGAGGCCACCAGAGAGGACAGTCTCTGTAATCCAACAGAAAATGCAGCGTCATTGCCCTTCCTTCTCCCAAGTCTTTCAGCTGCGGACCATCAACCCTTTAGGACCTCTCTGATCTACTTCCCCAAATCCCCCTCCTTCCCATGTCCACTAAAATGATCATGACCCTGAAGGACTGTTCTGTTAACTCCCCACCAGCTGTCTCCCCATCCACTACAGTATCTTGCTAATGCCAAATTCTTCTTTCAAAAGCATCACTAAGTATTATTTCACTCCTCTAAAAATAACTTCAGTGGCTTCTAAATGCTATCAAAAATGACGTCAGGACCATTCACAGTTGAACATCACACTTGGGCAGAACTCAGGGCTCCATCTACACACACCTACTTGCCATTCCCCAGACCTTGTACATCGCTCAGACCTCATCCCCCACATGGAATTCCCATCCCAGAGTCCCTGATTCCCTCACCAGCTTCCCTGCGGACAGGTGACCACAGAATCCTTACTACACCAGTTCAGTGCTTAGGAGGCCCCCCAGACACTGGCTGCCCCAGAGCTCTCCAGCCTTCAAATTGGACAGCACAGTGACCAGCGGGGCCAAGAGGACTACAGTCCTCCCTACAGCTCACATGGCCCTCCGCTCATCAGCTGCAAGTGACCTACAAAGGCCCTGCCATTGTGTGGGGATGGCAAACACACACGGTCCTGCCTGACCAAGAGCAGAGCCTGGAACACTTATGGAGAGAGCCCAGCACTGATGGGTGCCCAGAAGGGCAGGAGCCTCAGGAAGGGCATCCTGGAGGCGTACAGGAAAAGGAGCGGCTGCAGGTGGTATTCTTGGTAGAAAGGTGACACACTGTCAAGGAGCAAGTCAGAGCTCAGCAAGGAGGGCAGGGAGGAAAGAGGAGACAGAGAAGCAAGGCAGAGCCAAATCTGGGGCTCTGACGACCTTTCCTGAGCCAGAGAAGCCACCACAGAATGCCAAGGGGACATGTGGGTAGAACTGCCCTGGGAAGGCCAGTGGCTGAGCTACAGAGGGAAGGAGGCCAGGGACTCGGCATAGCCACAGCATGCAGGTGACTCAGACTGGGGATATGGCAGCAGGCAGGGGAATATGAGGCGACTGACTGAACCCAGCAGTTAGTGAGAAAGGCTGGGGAGAAGGTGGAATGAGGAACCGCCATAAGATTTCCAGCCCAGACATCTGCACCATAATGTCCTCAGGCTCAAGCAAAGGAACATGGGTGCGGCTAGGCAAGAGCTGGTGTTGGAAGCTTATGGCAGCCGAGACAGCCAGAGAGCTTGGGGCTCAGCTATAAACTGCAGCTCCTCCAGGAGATGGCAGGGAAAACCCTGTGAGTGGCTGAGCTCTCAGGAAGAGTGTGGGGGAGGAGAGGCCCGGCAACACTGAGGACGCGGACTTCCAGAGGAGGCAAGGAGGGAAATGTCCCTACTGAGACAGGGCAGCCAGGAAGAGAAGAAACATTGAGGGGGCTGTGGTCCCACAGAGGGGATGGCTGGAGCATCACATGCCACAGAGAAATGAAAGGAGATAATGGTCATGGACGAAAAGAACCACAAGGTTTCGCTGTCTTCCCAACCAGCCAGGGTAAACCTATAAATGATCCAGGAAATCAACAAAGCTGGCTCTGCGTGGACCACTCTAACCCACCACCAGGTGGTGCTGTCTCCCTGTCCTGAGCAGCTGGCCCGCGGTCAGGCTGGCCCGCCCCAGGGCCGCCCCCACCCTGGAGTCCAATACTATAAATGCCAGCAGGAGGGCGGAGCTGGGGAGAGAACGTGAAATCACTGGAAAATGCATACAGGTCACACAGGAGACTGGGATTGTTTTTTTTAAAGAATCATAACATAATACAAATCTTTCATAATCTGGAGTATTGGTTAAGTTTCTCAATATGACAAAAATCTTAAAGAAAAAGACAAAAATAAACCAAGTATACTGAAGACAAATGACAAACTAGGGGGAAAATGCCTACAATAACAGATAAGGAGTTAATGTAACAATAATCCTTAGATGTCAAATTCTTTAAAAAAAGGAAAGTATTCCCAAGAGAAAATGAGGCAAGAAAACAAGAATAAGTGATTCATTTAAAACTTCATAATCAACTGAGATGTTCAACTTCACTAATAATTAAAGTAATCAAAATAAGCATTTTTGGCAGCGCTCATGGCTCAGTGGGTAGGGTGCTGGCCACATACACCGAGGCTGGCAGTTTGTTGTGAGCTGTGATGCCATGGCACTCTACACAGAGTGACAGCTTGAGACTCTGTCTCAAAAACAAAAACAAGCGAACAAAACCAAAAAAAAAAGGTATTTTTTTTCTTGTCTACTTAGGCAAAAATTCAGGAGCCGAGCACCTGACAGTGTGGGGGAAAGGTCAGCTCTGTGAGCACCAGCGGCATGAAGCAGCCCAGCCTGGTGAGGCCATGGTGAGGAATGTCCAGACTCACATCCAGCGGCTTCAAAAGAGAGTAAATGGGAAGCCGCAGGCTTCAGCACAGCTGCCCCTGGCAGAGGGGGTGAGCAAGCTGCGTGGAAAACCACCACACAGACCCCCACTGACAGCCAATGAGGTGTCCCAGACACACCAGTGACTGTGAAGTGCAGTAACAGAACAGCAAGGTACTGTGGTCCACTGAGTCACAGCAGCACTAGCATTCCTCTGCGTGTGGTCTAAAGGACGGCTGATCAGCCAAGTGTTAACTGTGGCTAATTACCTGGGAGAATGGTGGCTGGGAGAGACAAGGCAATGAACATATTTCATAAATGATCAGGAAAATCTATTTTTATTTTAATATAAAAAACTAAGTTTGGTGACCCATAATTCTGACTTGAGAAGTTTATTTTTGTCCCCTCCTGACAAGCAAGAGGCATGAAGCCATAAATCAGTACCCAAAAAAGAGCCAGCAGGGGGACGGGAGGGGCAACAGCCCCCTAGACCTGCTCTGACCTGGGTCCCTGGAGGACTGTACTTTCTGTAGAGCCCTCTACATCTAACTGTGAACTTCCTGCTCACACGTGACAAAGGGCCCTGGGCCACTGGGCTGTCCTCCCAGGCCACAATCTGCACAACTTCCAGAGCCCCACTGGCCCCTAAGAAGAGGCGCTCCAGGAAGCAAGGGAGCCGAGACCATGTGACCTCACTACTTGCACACACTCCCCAGCTGGGCTACTCACGGCCAGTACCTGTTTGTGCAGGTTCAGGCTGTCGATTTCAGAGAGGACCCAGCCAACGCTGCCATCCCCACCACAAACCAGAATCCGGAATGTGTCAAACTTCTGGAATAACCGCAAGCTGCAGAGAAAAGAGAAAGTCAGCAGAATGACATGCACCCTACAGGACACACAGCAGGCCTGTCGGTTGTGGTCCAGCTCTGGCTGCAGCCCTCCTTGGCTAGCCCACACCAGAGGCCAAGCCCGGGTATGCAGAGGTTCTGACAGGCAACACCAACTCTGCACGGCTCCTGCACTCAGGCCTGCTTTGTCAAGTGGATGATGGAGGCTTTGGGGCCAGCTAGCTCACCAACCAGGGCCCTACCAAGCCCAAATGACTGAAAGATGAGCTGCTGGGTCCTCAGCAGACACCACAGACATGACAGTGAGGCCGCTCAGGCATCAGCCCCTGCTGGGCTCATGGGCACAGCTCCCACAGCTGTGCTGAGGCCAGAGGTCTATGGCTCCCTCGGCATCCTAGGCCGGCAGATGCCATGAGCAACCTGTCCCCACTGCAGCACATATGCCCTGGGCCACTGGGTCCTCAGGTCTCCTTGCCCCTTCCCCAAAGCCTCCCTACTTGGGACCCCCTGCCACCACTGCACACCCCTCACCCTCTTCCCAGGTGGCCTCATCCACATTTTGGCCTCAAGAACCACACAGATGCTGTTAACCCTGAACTGCCCCCAGCCACTCCTGAAGGCCGACACCTACACCTGTGCGCCAGAATGAAGCACTGGTTCCCCGCAGCACCTGCCAAGGACACATCCGTCTTCTGAGAAGGGTGCCAACCCAGTCTGCAGGCTGACCCTGCCCTCCTCCGCCCAGCCCTTCCTGGCAGCCCCTCCTCCACTCCCGTAAGCCACACTGGCTCAGGCTCACATCAGGCTCTCCAAGTCACAGCAGCCTCCCCATCAGCCTGCCTCTCTTCCTGACACCACCCACTTGTGCTTGCAGTGAGATCTTTCTAAAACACAAGTCCTGTCAAGTGTCTCACTTTCTGAGGTTGTTCCTTATGTTAGTAAAGGTCAAGCCTCTCTTGGCCAGCCTCTCTGGCCCACGCTGACCCACAGCTGCCCTCTTCTGCCTGGCACAGCCACTCTCCAGCCCAGGAGCTCACTGCACTCACCTCCCCTACAGCCACCTCGATACTGGTGCCCTTCACACGCCAGCTCTGAGGAGGCTATTAGACCTCTGGTGTGATTTACCAGACCCCCTCCCTCTTTGGTCTTCAGAGAAGCTACATATCACCCCAATGGATGACAGAATACCCTGCCACACACTTCCGACTCCCACATGTGTCCACACCCACCAAGGCCCATGCACCTGCCTCTGGCTCAGGACCTGACCAGACCATGCGCTCAGCCGACAAGCAGGCACAGTGACACAGCACCAAGTCAGAGTCGGCACAGGGCCACCTCAGTGCACCCTGCTCTCAGGAGAAGAGGTGAGAGGTCAGGCTGGGAATCATGACAACGAAGTCACAGTTTGGGGCCCTGTGATAAACTGCAGGGGAAGAGCTGTTGCCCAGACACAGGAGTGGCCAGATCAACCCCCTTACGCCTCTGGGGCTCCCTATATCATCTCATTTTTTTTTTAATTTTTTAATTGTCAGGGATTCATTGAGGGTACAGAGAACCAGGTTACACTGATTGCATTTGTTAGGTAAAGTCCCTCTTATAACTATGTCCCGCCTCAAAGAGATGGGTCACACACCGTGAGCCCCCGACCCCCTCCCTCCATCACTCTCTCAGCTCCCCCCGTTCCCCCACCCCCTAACATGTACTAGGTCAGAACTGAGTACATTGGATCTTGTTTCTCCATTCTTGTGACACTTTACTAAGAAGAATGTGATCCAGTTCCATCCAGGTTAATACAAAAGATGTAAACTCTCCATCTTTTTTAGTGGCTGAATAGTATTCCATGACATGCATATACCACAGCTTGTTACTCCATTCCTGGGTTGGTGGGCATTTAGGTTGTTGCCACAGTTTGGCAATTATAAATTGAACTGCAATAAGTAGTCTAGTGCAAATGTCCTTAGGATAAAATGATTTTTTTTTCCTTCTGGATAGATGCTCAGTAATAGGATTGCAGGATCAACTGGAAAGTCTAATTTGAGTTCTTGAGAATTTTCCATACTTCCTTCCAAAAAGGTTGTATTACTTTGCAGTCCCCCCAGCAGTGTAAAAGTGTTCCCTTCTCTCCACATCCACGCCAGCATCTGCAGCTTTGAGATTTTGTGATGTGGGCCATTCTCGCTGGGGTTAAGTGATATCTTATGGTGGTTTTGATTTGCATTTCTTGGATAATTAGGAACGATGAGTATTTTCTCATGTTCATTAGGCATTTGTCTATCTTCTTTAGAGAAGGGTGTAATCATCTCTCTAACCCTTTGATATAAGGGATTGTTGGCTTTTTTCACGTTGATTAATTTGAGTTCTCTGTAGATCCTAGTCATCAAGCTTTTGTCCAATTCATAATATGCAACTATCTTTTCGCATTCTGACGCTTACCTATTTGCTTTGGTTGTTGTCTCCTTAGCTGTACAGAAGTTATTCAATTTAATTAAGTCCCATTTGTTTATTTTTATTGTTGTTGCAACTGCCACTGAAGTCTTCATTAGCTCATTTCCCACTGCAATAACTTCAAGAGGATTTTTATTGTTTCATGTTTTTATCCATCTTGAATCAATTTTAGGGAGGGGAAAAGGTGCGGGTCCAGTTTTAGGCTTTCACATGTGGATATCCAGTCCTCCCAGCACCATTTACTAAAAAGGGAGTCTTTCCCCAGTGTATGTTCTTGTTTGGTGGCTATAAGATGTTTCATTTCATGGTTTTCTATTCAGTTCCAGATGTCTGTGACTCTATTTTTATGCCAATACCATGCTGTTTTGATCACTATGGCCTTGTAGTATATAGCCTAAAGTCTAGTAGGCTGATGCCCCCGGCTTAGATTTTATTACTAAGAATTGCCTTGGCTCAATGGGGTTTTTTCTGGTTTCATACCAAACAAAGAATTACTTTTTCTGAATCTTAAAAGTATGATGTTAGTATTTTAATGGAGATTGCATTGGATCTGTGGATTGCTTTGGAAGTATAGACATTTTAACAATGTTGATTCTTCCTAGCCAGGAACATGGTATATTCTTCCATTTGTTAATAGCTTCTGCTATTTCTTAAGGTTCATAATTTTCTTTTTTATTTTTATTTTTTGATACAGAGTCTCAAGCTGTCACTCTGGGTTGCTCACAGCAACCTCCAACTGTTGGGTTCAAACAATCCTCTTGCCTCAGTTTTTCTTTTTTTTTTTTTTGAGACGGAGCCTCAAGCTATTCCCCTGGGTAGAGTGCCATGGCATCACAGCTCATAGCAACCTCCAACTCCTGGGCTCAAGCGAGTCTCCTGCCTCTGCCTCCCAAGTAGCTGGGACCACAGG
>CAUYQV010104073.1:0-41113 GCA_963574575.1 Galagoides demidoff | reverse complement strand
CATCACAGCTCATAGCAACCTCCAACTCCTGGGCTCAAGCCAGTCTCCTGCCTCCGCCTCCCAAGTAGCTGGGACCACAGGCGCCTGCCACAATGCCCGGCCATTTTTTGGTTGCAGCCATCATTGTTGTTTTGGCGGGCCGGGCTGGGGATTCGAACACTCCACCTTAGGTGTACATGGCTGGCGCCTTAGCCGATTGAGCCACAGGCACTAAGCCAAGAATGTGCCTTTAAGAGGGTCTGCAAAAAGATACAAAGTAAGTAGAAACAATACCAAGTAAACTATAGTTAACTATTTAATTTTCACTGCAAATAAAATATAGACACTCAGAGTAAAAAACTAGAGATACCAAATTCCTTCCAGGTATCAGCTACTTTTCTAGAGAGCTGAGATAGCAATAAAGAAATTTAAGTGTACTGACAGGTTTTTACAGTTGGAAACACAGATATACTAAGAATCACGCTGAGAGGCGGTGCCTGTGGCTCAATCAGCTAAGGCGCCAGCCACATACACCTAAGGTGGCGGGTTCGAATCCCCAGCCGGGGCCCACCAAACAACAATGATGGCTGCAACCAAAAAATGGCCGGGCATTGTGGAGGGCACCTGTGGTCCCAGCTACTTGGGAGGCAGAGGCAGGAGACTCGCTTGAGCCCAGGAGTTGGAGGTTGCTATGAGCTGTGATGCCATAGCATTCTACCCAGGGGGATAGCTTGAGGCTCCGTCTCAAAAAAAAAAAAAAACAATGACAACCGCAACAACAACAACAACAACAAAATAGCCAGGCATTGTGCTGGATGCCTGTAGTCCCAGCTTCTTGGGAAGCTGAGGCAAGAGAATCCCTTAAGCCCAAGAGTTTGAGGTTACTGTGAGCTGTGACGGCACAGCGCTCTATCCAGGGCGATCGCTTGAGACTCTGTCTAAAAAAAAAAAAAAAGAAAAAAATATATATAATATGCACACACACACACATTTCTCTATAAGGCTGCTCAGTTTCTTTTATGAGCACCAGTCTGACAAACGGTAGAAAGCTCATCTCAGTCCAGTTTCCTGTTTCCCTGGATTGATCCCCATTCTGCGGGTGGGGGCTACAAGCATCAAGGCAAACAAGCCACGTGTCCTCAGCCACTGTCCATTCATGCAGGCATCTAGGGTGATGACCATCACCTCACCTGCGTCTTGGGTCCATGAAAGACACTGCCCCACGGTCCTCATTCTCAACCAGAATTCCCTCAACCCGCCCCACCCTCATGTGCTCTGCGCTCTTCCAGACTTCCTCCTCCTCTCCTTGGGCATATGGGAGTCATTCTGCACAGTCCCTGTGCCCTCTGGGACGCAGGAAGCTCTGGGAGGTGGTCTCAGGCCCATCTGTCTAACCATACAGCCATTCTGCCACAGGCCCCGTACTTTCCTTGTGCCTGGAGTGGGAAGCAGAGTACAGGCCCCCTCTGGGACAGATTTCTCCCAGCAATCTGTGTTTTCTGCTGTTCTCTCTCTCTCCCAGCTTCCTTCTGCCCCCTTCTCCTCCAGCCTGAGAAGCTTCAGCCACCTTTGCTCTATCTGACTGCATACCCCCTCTCCTAGATCTGCCGCTCAGGCCCAAAGTCCCTCAGGGTTTGGGCTTGAAACTCAAAGGATTTTTGTCATCCTTCTACTGTGACATCCCTTCCCTGAGGCAAATATGCCACCTGGTCTTGTTGAATGATGAGGGTGGGGATGGGAGGAGGGCAGGGGTACCAGGAAATGTAGGGAGGGAAAAAACACATTAGTTGAAAATCCAAAATATTATTTTAGTTCATATATAATAAAATAAGCCATAACTTTTACCAAGGTAAAAGAATATGATGTAGAAATGAAAAATTAAATCCAGAGGAAAGAAAAAAGCATTTCCCATGCAGCTCATGTGGCTCACATGTAACTGAACTTTGAATTTGTCTCTGAGCTTCCTAGCAGCCAAAGTGGGGTGGAGGGGGGCACCATCACTTCATGTTCTTATTTTCAAAACAGAGAAAACATACAAATTTATCAAGAGATATAAAGAGGTTTTCTTTTGTTCTAAATTTCAAAAGCCCGGGACAGATAGCCCCAGGACAAAAATGAGAACTTAATGGCATCACAACCCAGAAATGAGCTCAAATGGCCACTCCAGACCAGAAGCTTGATGTCAGAGCCAAAGGGCTGGTTACCTGACTTTGGCATCCTTTTAACTTGATTTCTGATTTGGGGGTTTGTTTTACATTTTTATTTTCTTGTATTTATTTTTTAATTTTTTGGAGATGGAGCCTTATTCTGTTGCCCAGGATGGAGGGCAGTGATATGATCATAGTTCTCTACACCTCAAACTCCTGGGCTCGAGGGATCCTCCCACTCAGCCTTCCAAATAGCTGTAAACCAGGGGCAAACCACTACACCTGGATAATTTTTCTATTTTTGAGAGGTTTTCCCAGGCTGGTCTTGAACTTCTGTTCTCAAGCAAACCACCCAAAGTGATAGGATTACAGGTATGAGCCACAATGCCTGGCCTTTTTTATATTTTCAAGTATTAAATATTTGGAATTAATTTTTTAAGTGCACACAGGAAAAAGAAAAGAAAAGAAAATGCAAACACTCGAAAGGGGAGTGAGTGGGAGAAAATTCTCTTGCCCTCCATTGCGGTCTCCTATTCCCCAGCTTTCCTCCCTTGGTACCAGCTCCTCATCTGTCTTCCAAAATTGATCTATCCATCCTTTATGGGCATTTAGCCCCCATCTTTTGTGTACAAAAGCAAGTTTCTATGTACACCATTCTACACCTTGATTTTTCACTTTGCAATACATGTGGAGACAGTTAAATATTAGCCCCACTTTTCAAAGGTTGCATAATATTCCACAACATAGGTATTCCATATGTTATTGAATCAGTTCACTATTATGGTTCATTTAGGTCATTTTTCAACCAATTGCTTTTTAAAATTGTGCTGCAATAAATTACCTTACATGTACTTCTTCAAACATAGAAGTAGGGTGGTGCCTGTGGCTCAAGGAGTAGGGTGGCGGGTTCAAACCCAGCCCTGACCAAAAACCACAAAAAAAAATAAATAAATAAACTTAGAAGTATGTCTATTGGATAAAATCCTATTAGTAGCAATCATTCAATTAAAGGGAATGGGTGTTTGTGTTTTTTTGTTTTGTTCTGTTTTGTTTTGAGACAGAGTCTCAAGCTATTGTCCTGGGTAGAGTGCCATGGCGTCACAGTTCACAGCAACCTCCAACTCTTGGGCTTAAGCGATTCTTTTGCCCCAGCCTGGCTATTTTTTATTTTATTTTATTTTATTTGCAATTTTCATTGTTGCTTTAGCTGGCCTGGGCTGGGTTTGAACATGCCAGCCTCCATATATGTGGCCGGTGCCCTATATACTAAGCTACAGGCGCTGCTGGAATAGGTGTTTTTAATTAGAAAAGATATGGTCAAATTGTTCTAGAAAAAGGCCATACAGTTAGCACTCCCATCAACAGTGGTATGAGAGTGCCTGCTTTTCCCACTCTTGTGAACAGAGTATATCATCAAAATTTTTTATCGAGTTGGCACCTGTGGCTCAAGTGGCTAAGGCGCCAGCCACATACACCTAAGGTGTCGGGCCCACCAAACAACAATGACGGCTGCAACCAAAAAATAGCCGGGCATTGTGGTGGGTGCCGGTGGTCCCAGCTACTTGGGAGGCTGAGGCAGGAGACTCGCTTGAGCCCAGGAGTTGGAGGTTGCTGTGAGCTGTGATGCCACGGCACTCTACCAAGGGGGACAGCTTGAGGCTCTGTCTCAAAAAAAAAAAATTTATCTTGGGTTGGAGGCAGTGGCTCACATATGTAATGCCAGCAGTTTGGGAGGTCAAGGCAGGAGGATGACTTGAAGCCAGGAGTTCAAGACCAGCCTGGGAAACATTGTGAGACTCCATCTCTAAAAAAATTTTAATTTGTTTTAAAATCTTGCAACTGAATGATACCTCTTTCTCGAATATTGACACTGTCATATTTACAGAGGAGGAAAATTGGTTGGGGAAAATGCTCAAAATTCAAAGCCATCTGAATTACACAGGCAGGATCAGCTGTATAACTTAAAGGTCCACTGCAAAGGGAAAATACAGAGCGCCTTGTTCAAAATTTCTTAAGCATTTCAAGACATCAATGGAGAGCATTAAACCAAGTGCAGGACTCTCCTGAGTGCAGGGCCCTGTAGATTGCATGAAGCTGGCCCTGCATTCAAGATAGAACAGAACAATAGAATATCAAGTAATCATTAAAAATGACAAGCCTGAGATTTCCATTGGGACAGGAAAACATAGACAAGAAAGGAAATACAGAATTATTCTTGCACACAGCCTGTAGTCTCACAAACACAGATAGGCTGGCGTCAACAGAGATCAGACATATGTTGTTTTGGCATCTCAGTCCATAGAGCTTTTATACACAAGAATGATTAGTTAAACCACACGAACTTGCTGTGGTTATAGGTGGTGGTCTTATATGATTCTACACAGCTAACTCCATTTCATTCTCTTTGGGTTTCCCCCAAAGCAGGCTCTGAGACAAGGATTTTGGTGCAAGCAGTTTATTTAGTAGAGATCTCTAGAGGCAATGACAAGAAAGTAGAGAGGTACGACAGGGAAGGGAACACAGCCAAGAAAAGGTGTCCCGTCAGCTGGGTGTGCTGGCTCACGACTGTAATCCCAGCACTCTGGGGGGCCAAGACAGGTGGATTGCTTGAGCTCAGGAACTTGAGGCCAGCCTGAGTAAGAGTGAGACTCCATCTCTACTAAAAACTGAAAAATTAGCAGGTGTTGTGGCAGGCTAGTAGTCCGGGCTTGGGAGGCTGAGGCAGCCCAAGAGCTTGAGGTTGCTGTGAGCTATAATGCTATGGCACTCTACCCAGGGAGATAGAGTGAAAGTGTCTCAAAAAAAGGTGTCCTTTTGGCTCGGCGCCTGTGGCTCAAGTGGCTAAGGCACCAGCCACATACACCTAAGGTGGCGGGTTCGAATCCAGCTCGGCCCGCCAAATAACAATGACGGCTGCAACCAAAAAATAGCCGGGCGTTGTGGCAGGCACCTGTAATCCCAGCTACTTGGGAGGCTGAGGCAGGAGACTCGCTTGAGTCCAGGAGTTGGAAGTTGCTGTGAGCTGTGATGCCACCGCACTTTACCCAGGGGGACAGACAGCTTGAGGCTCTGTCTCAAAAAAAAAAAAAAAAAAAAAAGGTGTCCTTTCAAGGCAGCTCCCATGTGGGCAACTGGAGTTCAGTGACATAGTGGACCCCTCTGGGAGAAGCAAGACCATTCCTCTAAACCCAGGGCCCAGCAGCTGGGGTACTGATCCCTCAGCTCCCAGCCTATAGCCAACAGAGAGCAATATGCAATAACTCTCGGGCCCTCCCAGCACACCTGCCTGTAGGGCAACAGAGCAAGAGCTTCCAAGCACAGAGGAGAAACCTCAGGCTGAGAGGCACAGCTGTGGACCTAAGAAGTAGTGTGTCGTGTCGCAGTTGCAGGTGTCCCTCCTAAACCCATGCCCAGTCCCTTCAGAACTCACCTCCCTGAGTCCTCACAACAGTCACATAGCAGGCTCAGTCACCACAGAGGCAAATAAGCTCGTACAAGCAGCAGCCGCTTCACCCCTGACACAGGGACCGAACCGCGGCACCATAGGTCATGGGAGTGAATGTTCTCTGGCGTGGTTTGCTCATGGAGCTGAGTCTTGCAGTCAACACGGTCAACACTGCCCTGGAATGGAGGGCTCTCAGAACCTGTGCCCTGTGGGGCTGTGGGCTTGGACGCCCACACGGGGGGTGGGGGGCGGGGAGCAGGGAGACAGGAGAGATGGTGCAGGTTGAGGACTACTGGAGTCCTTGCCAGAATATTTTCCAAGTAGGCCACACAACTGTGAAGGTGCTGCCACCAGGATTGCCCCTTGGTTATAGTTTTTCTACTGAGGTAAAACACTAGTAGTCTCTTGCTACCTCAAAGCACCCATTTCTGAAAGAGTTGGCACCCCTCTCAATGAGTAATCTGCCCAGGATAACAGCCTCTCCACCCCCTACCCCCTGCCTGCAGGCCCACTGGGGGAAGTATGTCATCCTCAGACCAGCTCCTGGAATTCCCCAAAAGCCCATTTCTTGGTGGGGACAAGAAATCTCTTGTCTTTTTTCTTGAAGAAATTATTGGATACTGGAATTAGATCTAAATGACAATTGTTTTAATTGGAAAAATGTTCCTGGGACTCTTTGGGCATTGAATATATTTAAAATGCTATAAATGAAATAAATGCATCTTTAACACACCAGCAAGGCTGCTTTCAAAAAAACTAAGTCTGGATGGGCATCAGTGCTGTTTAGTCACTGGAGCTAAGGACTTGGTGCTACTCAAGAACAGGCGTCCTTTTGCAAAGTTATCCACTGGCTCCTTCCCTGACGTGCACTTTTGAGGCCTGTCGCCTCTCCCAAGTCAGCTGGTGGTATCAAAGCCAAGATTGTATGAAGGAGGCCAGGGTGGAGAGACAGAGGGAACAGCGGGGGCAGGCGGGCAAATGCATCTGTGGTCTCGGGTATTTCTGCCAGAACTGACACTCTGCTGCCTTTTTTTTTTCCTTTGACAAGAGGCTGCTTGGAAATGCGTTTAGACTGGTCTGTGGTTCTCAGTGTCCCTTGTTCTAAGTGTCCTCTTTCAGGAAGGCTCCCGGACTCACTGGGCACAGGGCGGCCATCCTGGCCTCTGGAGCAGGGCTCCGTGCTGACATGCTCCCTTGCAAGTGCGTTTAGGTAGATAATCATTCCCACTGTTTATTCAACAACTAGGAGGTACTGGCAGATCCATGCAAAGCCCAAACGGTAGGGGGAAAGACAGCTTCAGAGAGGTTAAGTAACTTGCCTAAGATCACAGAGCTACCAGGAAGCAAGCTGAGATGTGAACCTGCCCAGCCTCATTCACGCCCCTCCCTGCCTCCCTGTCAGGGATGACTTTAGGGTTCAGGGAGATCTGGGGTATACAGAGCCCTCTTCAGGTCCCCTGTTCCATCACTTGCGCCGCCATACCTTCCCCCTCCCTGCACAGAGATGCCTCACTTTTCTGGAGCCCACACTGTTCTCCCTCACTCTCCTTTGATAGAGGATAAACCCTTTCTTTCTGACTCCCATCTCTCCTCCAGACTATTCTCCCTCAAGTCTAGCAGAAAGACTTCTCTAGAATTTCAGAAGAGCCCGCCCCTGTACATGTCACCCCTCATATGAAATCCTTTAGTAACCAGTACAGATGATTACTCTCTCCCCAATGTGGAATTGCACCCCAGGGAGTGGCCCTCCTTCACCCCCCAGAATGCTATCCCCTCCCTACCGCGCCAGGCCCAGTGTGATATTTTGATACATGTCTACATTACGGAATAACTAAATTAAGCTAATGAACATATCCATCACCTCACCTACTTATCAGTTTTGGGTAGCAAGAACATTTAATGTCTACTCCTTTAGCAATTTTGAAATACACAATACATTATTATTAACTATATATTTTTTAGTTGTTTGTTTACTTAATTAAGCCCAGGTGAGGTTCGAACCACCACCGTTGGTCTGCAGGCCCAGAGCTCTAACCACTGAGCTACAACATTCTTATTCACCATCATCACCAAGTAATGCTGTGCAATAGATCACTAAAATTTATTCCTCCTGTGAAACTGAAACTCTGTACCCTTCATCCACATCTCCCGTTTCCCCTTCCCCCATCCCCACCATTCTACTCTTTGCTTCCATGAGTTTGACTTTTTAGATTCCAAATATAAGTGAGATATACAGTATTTGTTTTCCTGTGCCCAGCTTATTTCAATCAGCATAATATCCCCAGTGTTCATCCATGTTGTCAAGATGGCAGGATTTTCTTCTTCTTTATGGCTGAAGAGTACTCCATTGTGTATACATGTATATAGCACATTTTCCTTTTCTTTCTTTTTATTTTTTGAGACAGAATCTTATTGTTTGGCCCAGGCTAGAGTGCTGCGGCCTCAGCCTAGCTCATAGCAACCTTAAACTCCTGGGCTTTAAGTAATCGTCTTGCCTCAGCCTCCTGAGTAGCTGGGACTACAGGTGCCTGCCACAACACCCAGCTAATTTTTCTACTTTTAGTAGAAATGGGGTCTTGCTCTTGCTCAGGTTGGTCTCAAACTCTTGAGCTCAAAGGATCCTCCCCCCTCAGCCTCCCGGAGTCCTAGGATTACAGGCATGAGCCACCAACCTGGCCATACCGTATTTTCTTTATCCATTCATGAGGGGATGGAAGCTTAAGTTGGTTCTAAGTCTTAACTTGGTTACCAAGTCTGGTAACTCTTGCTACAATGACCACAGACTTTTTCACTGCAGTGTCTGTCTCCAGCACCAGCCACAGAGTAGGGTCCACGCTGGAGATAAGGGAGTGTTTGTGGAATCCAAACACTGTGTTTGTGAATTGGCTGCAGAACTTGTGAGGGGTTAATTACATCTGAGAGGGCTCCCACTGATACCTCTCTCCTTACCGAGGGAGGTTTTGACACCAGGATTTGACGAAGGAAGGAAGGGGGCAACCAGGAGTTGTCATGAAGAAGGTGATTGGAAAGATCGTAGGGGCTAGAGGAAAAGACAAGGAAAACTCAACGGATCCCAGATGGCATTGAGCCCTGAAGCCTCCTTCCCCTACATCGCCTTTCTGTGACCTATCACCAACTGTATGTCCTGGGAGGGACCAGGGTCTTTTCTCCAAGTGATCTCCCAGGCTTCTATCCTTTGTGTCCTCTTGTCACAATCAGCCTTGTGCTCCCCCCCACCCTCCGCCAGCACACTCTGCATTGCAACCCATCCAGGGTGAGTAAATATAGCCTGTACTTAACGTGAATCTAAATTTACTTATTACCGGATAAGCTATCGGTGTTGACATGTAGGGACATCCATTTTAATTATGGAAAGGGACCTCCTTATTAATTATTTAGAACTCAGAGAAAATAATACACTGAAAATAAGAGAGAAAAATTAGCTCTCTCTTCTGCCTCACATATTTGACACAGGGCTGTTACAGTACACAAGCGTACACACACACAGAAACACACACACACACCAGGTGCATGCGTCACTTTAATTCCATTCTTCCAGATTCTACGAATGCAATCCTTTTCTAAAGGGAGAAAACAGCAGACACTGTAATGTTGGCTGTGTTGGAGAAAAGCCATTGAAAAACAAACAGAAAAAAAATCTTAGGAGTTGGCATTATGGGTTTGAAAGAATATTAGTTGAAGTAACTGATACCCTTCCTGGGTTCAAATCAGTCTGCAGAGCTAGTCAAAACAAAGTCAAAGATTGAGATAATTATCCAAATCATTCCAAGTAAAAATACCTTCGGAAGCATTCCAATAATTGAGATAAAAAGGTTTCCCTGGGCGTTCATGGTCTAGAGTTGCTTAGCTAAGTCTTTCCCTGGCACTTTGCACATGTAGTGCAGCCATTTTGTCTCATAAACATTTGATGTTCAGTGTCTCCACTGTGGATTCTGAAAATTGTAGGAAAATGCAGTACTTTAAAAATCTTTAAAATATTGGGTTGAGGCAGGCGTCAGGAGCAACGCAGCAAAGTCAGGCAGGGAAAATAAGGCCCTACCTGGTCTCACATCTTGTAGGTTTCTTTTTTAGTGGTACTTTAAAAAGTCTTGGTGTCCCATGTGTTTAAAAAATAACGAAACCCTGGGACCATATAAAATGAAAAAGAATTTTGATGGCTGGACATGATGGGTCATTTTCTTCTTCTGCACCTTATACATTATTATAACTTTTGATTTAAATTATGTTCCTTTATTGTAAAAAAAAATTTTGATTTCTTACAAATCTCACTGTGATGCAGGACAAAGTAGACCCTCCTCTTCCCACCCCACAGCATGCAAGAACCTGTGAAATCATTAGTTCACTGTGTGTCCCTGCCTATCCAAGGTACACCTGTGTGTGTGTTTTAATGGGATATCCTTTTTTTATCCAGAAAGCATATTATATGCTTATAATATCCATATTATTATACACATTATTCTGCAACTAAATTCTTTCACTTTCTAACACATTGTAGCTATCCTTCCATGTCAGTACCTACCAGTTTTCCCCATTCTTTCTGATGGCTGCCTCTCATAGTACAATTGATTTTATGTGACCTGTAAATGATGGACACGTCTTTCTTCTGATTTTTCTTTCTTTTAGCCACTACTGTGATGAACCCTAAGGAATATGTAGCTTTGGATACTTCTGCTAATTTTCCTCCAGTGAACTTTTGAAAAATAAGATGTGCTATGTACACTCATGCCTATAAACCTACCCTCTGGGAGGCCAAGGAAGGAGGATCACTTGGGGCCAGCCTGCTGAGATCAGCCTGCGCAACAGAGTGAGTCCCTATCACTAAAAAAGTATTTTTTAAAAAATTAACTGGACACAGTGATACATGCCTGTTGTCCCAGCTGCTTGAAGAGATGAGACAGGAAGATCAATTGAGCCTAGGAGTTCAAGGCTACAAGGAGCTACTATCATGCCACTATACTCCAGCCTGGGCAACAGAGCAGGACTGTCTCTATAGAAAAATAATATGAGGAGATATTCACATAACCTACAACTATTTTAAAGTGTAAAAGTCAGTGGCATTTAATACACTTGAAATGTTGTAAAACCACCACATCTATCTAATTTCAATTTTTTTTTTTTTTTTGAGACAGAGCCTCAACAGCTCACAGAAACCTCCAACTCCTGGGCTTAAGCAATTCTCTTGCCTCAGCCTCCCAGGTAGCGGGGACTACAGGCATTCACCACAATACCCAGGTTTTTTTTTTTTTTTTTTTGGTTGCAGCCTTCATTGTTGTTTGGCAGGCTTAAGCTGAATTGGAACCTGCCAGCTCTGGTGTATGTGGCTGCCACCTTCCGCTTGAGCCACAGGTGCTGAGCCATTTCAAAATTTTTTTATTACTCCCAAAGAACACCTCTGACCCATTAAGTAACCACTCCCGATTCCCCCCTGCCCCTGTCCCCTGGAAAACACTAATCTGCTCTCTGTCCCTATGGATTGACTTATTCTGGACTTTCATATAAATGGATTCATACACTATGTGGCCTTTGTGCCTCCTTCCTTCATGTAGCGTCACGGTTTTGAGGTCCATCCATGCCATGGCACGGATCAGTATTTCCTTCCTTTTTATGGCTGAATACCACCCCATGGTGTGTCTATACCACATTCGCCTGTTGAAGGCCTGAGAATCCCCTTCAGAGAGAGAGTCCTGAAGAGCAGGGTGCTCAGGCGAGCTCTGTGGTTCCTCCAAGGATGGCCCCATTCTCAGACGTTGTGTTTCTTTTTTCTAGAAGCAGCTCAGGCTGTTTTGCCACATACCCCAGAAACTTCTTTCCAAGAACTTTTCCTGCTCTCTTTTTTCTCTCTTTTAATCAATGGTAGGATAAAAGAGCCATCAGCCCTCAAGTGCCTCATGATGTGGAGTTTCTCAAATTGGAAAGTATGTTAGGAAAGTAACAGTCAGTTTTTATTATGTGAGCTAGGAAAGAGTCTGTTTACTGTACAAAGGATTCCCACTGCTCCTAAGACCTGGCCCTTGGGGGCTGGAAAAAATGGCAATAATAATAACCCCTTATACATCAGCCAGACTTGTGTGGGCTTGGTGGCAGGAAGGTGGGTGGTTTCTTGCAATACAACACAATATATTTATCCAAGGTCAATATTTCTCCCGTTAACACCAAAAGCTAAAGCTGTACTTGCCTTTCCTTTTCAATTCCTTTTTTTTCTTGGTCCCTTAAATCTTGTTTAAAGTGCCTACTATGTGCCAGACACCAAGGATCCTAAGGAGGTAAGAAATGGCCCCTGTCCTTGTGAGCTCATGTCATAGTAGAGAAGATGGACACATAAAAACAGAACTCCGCCCCTTTGGGTTGACAGTGGAAGGGTGGTGCATTAACCCATCAGAGTGAAAATGCAAGCACTCATTTGCTTGCATTTGGACCTTCATTTGGCTGACATCATGTGGAGAATACACGCAAATGAAGAACAGGGTCACTCACTCCTCACAGGGGCTGCGTGTAGGAGTCAGTGTGTAGTGAGGTTTTCACTGGGTTCAAATCCTGCTCTACTCACTAGACTCAGGCAAGGGTCCCACCCTCCAGGGTTTTGCTTCCTTAATGGAAAAGTAAGGATAATGCTATCTTATTGCTGAGAAGATTAAAATATTGTAGATGTGCATAAACAAATGATGCATAATAGATGTTCAAGACATATCATTTGTTCTTTTCTCAGGTGGTTTGTGCGGATTCATTTTCCCATGGCTTTTGAACTAACAGCAGTCCAGCTTTTCAAAGTCCTATTCCCAATTCGGATGAAAGACCACTGGGACTCAAAAAACGTCTCAGGAGAACCTCCAGCTGGCCCATCTTCCTCTTTTACATTGCTGAAAATTTGGCACGTTTCAAGTTAAAATTAGCACTCTCTATCCACATCTCAAATTCTCCTCTGTAGCACGAACTGTCTCCATTCAGCTTTAAGCAAACCTCTTTGAAAGGCAGAGCTCCCCGCTCTAGCCTCTGCACCCCACCCAAATCCGGCCTCCCAGAAAAGGCAGATGCGGGTTGTACTCTCCTGACAAATTGAGCCTGAAGCCGTTAAGATCTCTTCTGTTAGAACTTTCTAACGGTATCATAAATCTTTTATTAACATTTGGTATTATACTAATTAAAACTGTTCTCTGTATGTATTATTAATTTCCCTAGCACTTCTTGCTGGGGTGACGTTTTTAGCCAGCTAAGCAGAATGTAGCACAGTAAATAAGAAGAAACTCATTTCCAGACAATTAGCCTTGCAGAAAAATAAGTTGGTTAATGGAAGGCATGATGATTACAAATTTTACCTAAATAAACAGGGTATCTTAATGGTAACTCTTCAAGCTAAGTAAACAGATTGGGGTGGTAATGTCCTAAGCAATACTTAAATGTAACTGTTTAATAAATTGGTAAATTACTCATTTCATCTTAGAACAAAATGGTAATACTGTAGTAATAACCTAGTATATATTCCGTAAATATGAAGCATTATCACTTTAGCTCTGTAGAAATCACCACAGTGATATGTCAGCATTGATCTAAAACTGCAGCATTTTATCTCAAGTTTATTACCCATTTTTGAGAATCGCTGAGATTTTCAGAGCATAATGGCAATAAAAGAAGAATTTAAAAAGCGCTTTAATGTGCATAAGTTAATCAGAGGTATCCTCGGGGGGAAAAGGAAATTTGGTAAAACATGAATTATAAGCATCATTTAAACTTACTTTGGACACTAGAGATAATAAATGGCACCATAATTTAGAAATAGCTTTTAACATCAATGACGGTAAGTACCACTTTACTGTTCATAAGAATTGCAGAGCAATGGTGCTGAGGCCAATTTTATTAGCCATTTTTTTCTTTATAAAAGCAATCCAGCCCTTTCCACACAGAGGAGACAGGAACAAGAGTTACGTGCTAATATGCAAAATGCATTTAAGTTTTTTGAAATAGAGAATAATAAATTGTGCCGAAAGATAGAGTCTGGAGACAAATGAATGATCATTTAAGAAGAATAAGGCACTCACAGAGTTTACATATTTGGGAAAACTTGATAAAAAAACCAAACCAATGCATTGTTCATACATTTTCCCATTTGCTAGGGCATGCCGGTATGCTTTCAAATCCCGGAGATGAAGCCATAAATCCCGGCGATTGGGAGATGCTGCAACAGGAATATATTTTTTTAAATTGTTGCCATTGACAAATCACTTTTAAACTGTTTAAAGTGCAGGTTTAACTTTCTGTTCAGGGTACCAAGCAGGCTTCTTGCAGGAAGCCTCAGACTCACACTGTGGGTAGGACAGTCTCCAGAACTCAGTGCACCCCCTACTAAGCATTCAGTGCTCTGCTGAGGATTGGGAGGCCCCAGAAGAAGCTAGCTGAGAATGGCACATGGCCAGGATGGCAAAAACTGGCTCACGGAGAAACTCAACCAAGAAGTCAGCCAAGACCCCCCTTCAGGATTTAGGAATTCCAGGTTCAAGGTCTTTTGCTTTTCCACCTGATGAACTTGAGGACAAACAAAACAATCCATCTTCCTGATCATTAAACCTCAGATGTGACTGAGTACCACAGGTGTCCTTCCTTCCTCTGCTTTTGTGTAAAAAAAAAAAATGTCTGGGGCCTTCCCTCAATGCAGCTCTTCCTGGATAGAGGCAAACTGAGTAGTGGGCATGGAGGAGTAGACAAAGAGAGGGGAGGAGAGAACAGGCAAGCAGGGGTGCCCCCTCAAGGCTGTGCACACCCTGCAACCCCTCTGCCCACCGAGACCCTGATTTATTGCTCTGCTCCTCTTGCCTCAGACACTTCATCACTGCCTCGTCACTAACTATCAGTGACATTCCTTCCTTCGGAGAGATCCCAGGAAATGTCAAGTCTGCCCAGCCTCCTTGTGTGAGAACAACCCCTTCCATAGCTGCATCGGCCCCATCTCCACAGGGCACCCCAGCTTTGGTCAACGACTTCAAGGTCAACTTTTGAAATAGATTGGAGCTTTTTTTTTTTTTTCAGAGACAGAGTCTCACTTTATTGCCCTTGGTGCTATGGAGTCACAGCTCATACCTCCCCAGTAGCTGGGACTACAGGTATCCACCACAATGCATGGCTATTTTTTATTGAGGTTTGGCCAGGGCTGGGTTTGAACCTACCACCCCCGGTATATGGCGCTGGCGCCCTACTCACTGAGCCACAGGCACCACCCTAGATTGGAGCATTTTGGGCTAGTAGATAGAGAACTGTTGTAATCAGCTATGAGGCCTTGGGTACATACTCATTAAGGTTCCTAGTCTTAGTTTTCTCATCTGTAAAATGGGCTTTTGCTTTATATGGTTAATGTGAAGTCTGAGTGAGAAAATATACCTGATGTGCTCAGCACATGTTAGGTTTATTCCCTCTCTGGATTCAGAACACCCATAGTCCAACCCATTAGCAAGCCATTTAATGTCCTCAAATCTCAATTTCTCATCTTCAAAATGGAATACTAGTGTCAATCTATAATTGACCCTTGAACAAAGCACTTGTACCTGACTGGTCAAAAATTGGCTTATAACTTTGACTCCCCCAAAACTTAACTACTAATAGCATACTGTTGACAGAAAGCATACTTTTTTTTTTTTAGAGACAGAATCTCACTTTGTCACCCTCGGTAGAGTGCTGTGATGTTCCAGCTCACAGCAACTTCCAGCTATTGGGCTTAGGCGATTCTCTCGCCTCAGCCTTCCGAGTAGCTGTGACTATAGGCGTCTGCCCCAACACCTGGCTATTTTTCTTGTTGTTGTTGCAGTTTGGCCAGGTCAGGATCAAACCCATCACCCTTGGTATATGGGGCTGGCATCCTACTCACTGAGCCACAGGCGCCGCCTGATTAATACATACTTTATATGTTACACCATTGTCTGCTGTATTCTCACAATAGAGCAAGCTAAAGAAAAGGTTAAGAAAATCATAAGGAAGAGAAAATATATTTACTATTTAAGTAGACGTGGACCTTCACCTTGTCATCTTCATGCCGAGTAGGCTCGGGTGGGGGTTGTTGTTCTTACTATCTCAGCAGTGGCAGATGTAGAAGAAAATCCACATGTGAGTGGACCCATGTTGTTCATGGACAACTGTACTTCCTAGGCTCATTTTAAGGGTTAAATGTGTGAAATGCTTAGTCTACATCCTGGCCCACAGAAGGTGTTCTCTAAGTGCTACTTGCTGTTAGTATTATTATTTAATAAACATGTACTGAGTACTTGCAGTGGGCCAAACATCAGCAGCCACACTGCACCGAAGCCCCAGAAGGCAGCAGAGTACCTGCTTACTCTTACTTAGAATAATCTGGATTTCCAACAATTAATCAACAAGTATTTGTGGAAGGTCCTCTTCAGGGACCCGCAGAATGAAGTAAATCAGGACTCTAAACTCAGACACAACTGGGTTTGGATTCCAGCTCTGCCGCTTAATGTCTGACTAAGGGCAAGTTGTGGACTAGAGTTACTAGGTGCACTTCCTTCTGTAAGGAAAAAAAATCAGTATGGATCTTGTGAAAATTCACCTAGTACAATTACTAATAATATATCACAGGGCTTACTCTCTGTCCGGCCCCGGGTGAAGTGCTCAATAGATTATGTCACTTAGTCCTCAACCCTAGGAGGAAGATCTATTTCTGCAATATGCTGAGATTCAGAGAGGCTAAATGACTTGTTTCAGACCACACAGCTTGTGTGGCAAAGCTGAGATTTTAATTCAGGCAGGGCAAAACCCATTTAAGTGCCATCTTCCTTCCCTAGAGCTGAAAGTCCTGGGGGCTCAGCAGCTGAGGGCTAAAGTAGGGCTCTTCACCACCCACAGGGGTTCACTGAGACCTGCTCCTTAGTCTGAGCTGAGGGTTGGGCACTTGAAGACCCTGAATCCCTTAGATAAAGTACACGAACTACTAACCACCTTCAGGAGGCTCAAAAGAGAAATAACAAGAAATAGTGATGACGGCAGCAACAGCAATAACGTTTAAGACACAACCCAGGACTTCCTGGTTTATATCTGATGTTGTTTAGGGATGATAATGTTCAGACTGTTCAGAACTCTCCTTAGCAGTCACATGAAGACCTTGGCTTTAATAACAAGGAGTTTTTTTTGGGGGGGGAGGTGCTCAATGGATAAAAGGCGATAAGCCGGAGTCAGTTGGCTTCCCTTAAAGTCCTAGCACCAGAATAGCCTTGGCGATGTTGTGTTACTCCTTAGAACCTCAGTTTCCTCATCTGCAAAATGAAGATTACAATAGTACCTACCTTCAGGAGTCCTCTGAGGATTACATGAGATTGTGCCGTTGCCCTCAGCAAATGGTAGCTACTGGGTGCCTGGAGCCCAGGAGGATACAGGTGGCTGTAGCTCTGAGGAGACTTTGGAGCTGAGGACTGGGCCCAGGGCCTCTTGCTTCTCAGTGAGGGCCTACCCACCCCTTACAGCAAACGAACTTAAAACTGTAGGCGTTAATGAAGTGGCCCCCTGCCTAGCGCCCTCTCTTAGCTTTCTGGGGGTTGAATTTCTTCTCTGCTCTTCCCACCTCCCCGCCTCCTAAGTCTCTCTGCGTCCTAGCAACAAAAGTGCCCCAGCTGTGGCGGGCCAAACAGCAGATGCAAATGCAGGGCTGTTTAGCATACTGGATATTCACTGACGCCCCCTGAGCCCACACCACCTTCTGCAGCCTCCGGAAATTGGTGGACCTGGTTCTTTTGGACCCGCAGAGGCTACAGCTGCCTTTTCCTGAAGGGCTCTGCATCCCTCTGGCTGGCTTCTTCTCTGCTGGCTGGGGGAAGAAGTGATTTTTCCTAGATGGGGACGAAGGAGGCAAAGGGTTCACTTCTATCCCAGGTTCTGAGATTTTCAGCTCGTCCCAGATAAACCCATCGATCAATTGGGCTTGATAGCAAAGCTAGTACATACCAGGTAGCATGCCAGCGCTGGAGCGCACGAGGTCTGGAGGCTTTTAAAAGCAATCTAAAATCACTCTTACTCCACTTGAAGACTTGGCTTCTTAAAATTAGGGAGTCTGGGTCAGCACAAATCTCTCTAATGAACCCACGGCCAGCCCAGCTTTTTACAGGCTGTGATCTGTGGAGTTGGGACACAGCCCAGCTCTGGGGTACCCCACATCCAGCTCAGCAGGTGGAGGGCGGTTGGGGGTTGGGGTTAGGGGTTGAGGGTTACGTTTGAGTCCAGCGCCAAGTTAAGACGAAGGGTGAACCTGGGTGGTTGCCTGCCTTCTCTGCTTCTCAATTTCTATTTGTAGAATGGCAACAGGACCGTTCTGGGGAGTCAATGAGGTGGTAGTAGGTGTAAAAATAAACAGAAAAGAAAACCACAACCAAAGGGGTTTAATAACTAACTCATTAATTGGCAGCAAGTCAGACACAAGAAAGACATTCAACTTTCATTGCAACTGAAGTGAGGGGTTGACCTGGCCACTGACCTCAGTGTAACACCAGGATACTGACAAGTCTAACCAGATCAAGCCAGGCCCAGTTTCCGAGATGACTTTGTCACCATCTCTACCATCAGTGACCAGAGGATAATTAATGGCACTGGGTGACACTGCTCCATTCCTGTCTTTTCTCCAAAAGACCAATACCTCTGATTAAACCCCTACGCTTAATTAGTAGGCATTTAATTAGATTTTTATCTGAAAAATATTTTAAATGCTTTTATTTTCACACAAAGAAATTGATAACCAGCTGTACCATAAGCTGTGGTTTTGTTTTTGTTTTTTACTTTTTCTGGAAGAGTCTTTAAATGCTTGTTTTTACAATTTCGGAAACAAAGACAAAGAAAGCCGATGACACTTGATTAGGGCCACACAGCAACGGCAGGGCAAGGCAGAATTGAACGGAGAACTCTGTGCTACCAGCGGCTGGGTGGCACTAACGAAACCACCGATCACTATGGCCTTTTCTCAAGGTTTTGCTAGTGTCTGGACCAAGATAGCGCGCACCTGTGTCTGGGCATCGCCGGGGAGAGATGCTCTTAACCAAGCGGGTGCTTTGAAAGGGGGTGAGGAGTATGTGAATTTAGCACAAGGAAAACCGCCTTCCACTGTGAGAAACCTTCGCTGCTGCAAAACGCAGGCGGCTGCACGGCTCTCTGGTCTTGGTGCACTTGGGCTTTTGTTGCGCAGAGGTCGAGGTTGGAATTTTCGTGAATGTTCCCAGGAACCTTCAGCGCCAGATTCCGACGCCTCCATCCCAGAGCGTCAGGCCAAGAAGGCCGCGACAGAACAGAGCTCGCACCGCTATAGTGGCAGCCTGGGCCGTGGCCGCCCGTTGGCTCTGCCGCAACCGTCGAGCGGAGGTCGGCAAGAAGAGCCTCAGTCCCAGCTGTGAGCCACTCTTCGCGAAGGCGCCCTATTAGAATGACGAAAGTTGCCTGCCAAGGGCGCTGCAGGACCTCGGGGTCGCACCAATAAGCTAAGGGCGCTTGCAGCAAGGTCTCCCGGTTTCTGCCTGATATCAAAGAGGCCACTGCACGAGGGTACAGGCGCTGTTAACCGTTGGAACTCCTAGCCTGAGTCCACTGCCCACCCCAGGGCTTAGTGTCTGGATGGCTGCAGTCACCTCCTCCCACCACTGCCCCGTCCTCGCTACAAAATCCCTGACTCACAACACTACTGAGAGCTCTTGGTTTGGTGACAGCGCGGGCCGCAGCTGCTGAGGGATCCAGAACTAATTTCTGAACTTCTTTGAGGCTCAATTTTTCTATCTGCAAACTGGGGAGGAGTGCAAAGCTCGCAGGCATTGGGCTAGTAGTAGCAAACCACACACCGCGCAGAGCTCGCGGCCCGGAGGCCAGTGCTGGACTGGGACCTACGGAACGAGAACCGTTCCCACTAGAGGGAAGCGAGCGCCCGGCCCCAGGCTTTTCAGACCTCTTTCTCAAAGGATCTGATAGAACCAAGTGCCTGTTACGTCCCCCAATCCCAGGCTGCCAGGGAGAGCCGAGCGAGGCCTTTCTTTCCGCGCCGGCTTGGCAGCCTCGGCCCTTCTTGCGGGACGCCTCCGGCTCAGGCTTCCCAGCCTGCGTGTGAAGGCCCCGGGTGCAGCCCCGAAACCAGGGCGCAGGGAAAACCCGCGCGACCACCGCTCGGACCCTGAAACTGCCACTGGTCTCCTTGTCCTGCATCTGTAAAATGGGCGCGGCTTTACAGACAGGTGGAAGGAACTCAGACTGAGGAAGGACACTGCGAAGAAAGGCGAGGCCGTGTTACCAGCCCTCCCCAGAGGCTGGCTGCTTCTAGTTGTCAGTCCCCTCCTCCGCCCGTCTGGGCGCCAACACTCACCCGCCCGCTTCCGGAGCCTCCGCTGGCCTAAGGCTGGGAGATGATCGCCATGGAAGCGCCTTGTGCGGCCTCTCAAGATTTTTTTACCCCCTTCAGCTCAACCTCAGGAGAACCTGCCCAATCCGGATATGTCCGGGCTTCAACTGTGCGCTACAGCCCTCTTGCTCCGGGATGGACCCGGAGCTGTGTCCCTTGAAGGGACGCCCTCGGACTTCAGTCCCTCGCAGCTACAACAGAAACGACGACTTAGCGGCTTTGCACATAAGAGGAGGGAGTTAGGCGCTAAATGCCCTTGCACCAGAGGCAATCGCTCCCACCCGCTAGGGCTGCCCACATTGATGTCGGTGGGCACAGGCGAGAGATGGTTGTGACCAGGCTCACACAAATGGGCTCAGCTCTCTAACTCTTAGAGACCCCTGGCCGAACTCTGGCTAGGCAAGCCTTGCTTGGGGCAAAGTACTCAAAAACAGCAAACACTATGAAAGCACCAGGTGAGGGAAAGCCAGGAGCCCTCGAGGGCCACAGCGAGACCGGTTCACCATCTCCGTGGGCAGGCCCTAGGCCCTTTTGCACAAGGCGAGGCCCCAGAGAGAGAAAAAAAGGACAATGTGTGTGTGTCCCTAAAGAGGCCCAAGAATCAAGGGCCACCATGGCAAAACAACAAAAGTAATTTTAACCCCTCCCCCTCACACACACACTAGGCGTTATTACGGAGCAATAGAATAATCCGGAGAGGGATCAGAAGGCAACGCTAGTCCTCCAGGAAGAAACCGCTTGGCCAGCAAAGGCAAAGGTCCCTTTCATCCCCAGCGGAAGGGCCAAGCTTTCCCAACCCAACCAGGGTGTTTATTGTGCTTTTTGGTGGAGAAAATAAAAGCATTTCAGGAAAACACCCACGGAGAAGATCCAAAGTTCTGAATCACCCTAGTCCCTCCCTGGGGTGTCTGTAATGTCCTCAGAGGTGCAGATTCTGGGTAAGAAGAGCTAGGAGGTAGCAGTGGGAGCTCAAGATGTGTTTCATAGATGCCCTCCCTTCCTGGAACCCAGCAGGTGCAGTGAATCCCGCAGCCCGCGTATAACGAAAGATCGGAAGCGCGGTAGCCTTCAGAGTAGCGCGCCGCTCCGCTGGGCAGGAGGAAGACAGTGGACCGAAGTGGGTGGGGCTGCTCTGGGGTCTCTGGGACACTGTCTCCAAAGTGTTTAGCCTCATGGAGCTAGGCCTGGAAGAGGAAGAGAGGGAGAAAAGAAAGGAGAGAGAGGAGCGAAAGAGGAGAGAAGCAAGGAGGTTTTGAGAGGCGAGAAAGGGAAAACAAAAGAACAAGAAAGGAGAGTGGTGGGAAAGAGAGAGAAAGAAACCTATAGAGAGAGACAGAAGACAAGAGTCAGAAAAGGAGAGAGGAAGGAGGAAAGGAGAGGATACAACAGCAAAAAGATTCAGAAAAATTAAAAGCAATACAGTACGAACTATATAGAGAAACATGAAACTACAGAGAAATGATATAGTACACAGAGACATAAAGTAACAAAGAGAGGAGAAAATGAACATAGTAAAAGTTTTTAAAAGTCTGAAAGGGAAAATAACAGAAGGGGGGAAATCAAGAAGCAAGAAGGAATGTTTACGGAAGCTTCGAGTGTGTGTCCTTGTTAGAAGGGGCCAGCAGCTCCCAAATTCAGCAGTTAAGAAACTTCCAACTCTAGAGCCACAGTAAAGCTGGGTGGACCAACACACCGAGACACCAAACAGAGGCTTCTGGCATTACGGGCGCCCCGCCCCTCCTGCCCAGTGACGCCGCAGGACTACAGTGACGTCACATGACGTTATGCTCAACTTGGGGTCCCGGGCAAACCCGGGAAGGAGCAGGGAGCTGGGGTCCTGGGGTTGTGTGCAGTCCTTGCTACCGGGGCATTTGGATGCTCAGAGCATGCACGGGCTCCGCGCTCACAGCGGCCCACCGTGCTCCCAGATCCGCCTGAGCCAGGTGCATGAGTCCGGCTCAGGGCCTCTCCGAGGCACCGCTGGAAACAGTGGAAAGCGGATGGCGGGGTGGGGGTAAGGGGTCTACAAATTCTGACTTTCGTTCCAAGAAGTTCGAGGCCACCCTGCCTCCTCCCCACTCCCCACCAAGTAGATTTGACCTTGTGAATCTAGGTGTCCGCCCAGGCCTACCTTTCAGTCTCCAGCCCTCCCCGGAGCTAGAACCCCTTCGGCCCTAGAACACTTTTCCTGCTTGCATTCCCTATCCCGCAGGCAGCCGGGCTGCGGCCGGTTGGCACCAACTGACCTTCACCGCGCATCCTCCGCGGGGCCCCGGGCTGGGGTTGGAGCTGAGGCGGACACTGACGAACTATGGAGAAGTGGACCCGCCCCCGCACACCGCCGCTCAGCTGCTACTGCGATAGGGGTGGGGCGCAGAGCCGGGAGTCGCCGAGCATCATTGGATCGAAAACGAAATAAAAGCGGCGTTAAGTGAAATAGCTAACTTTTTTATTAAATAAAACGACTTAAATAAAAGGAACGGAAAAGGAGAGTGGACCCAGCCTAAACGCAGGGTGTTCTGGCCTCTGGCGCTTCCCCCAACAGCCAGGTCGGCTGCCCCTCCTCCAGCGGCCCCAGCGGGGGAAGCAGGTGGCCAGTTTCTAAAGAAAAAAGCCAAAACCTTTATTATTTACACGTTTGGGCAAAAGTACAAAGTATAATACAGGCGCCCAGCCCGGGGGGGGCGGGATGCAGGCTGGGGGCGGAGAAACGTAAGGCGCTTTCTTTGTCAGGCCCGGGCCTGGGGCGGGACGGGGCGCGGGGCGGGGGCTTGGATTGTGCAGCCGCGAGGAGCCCGGGCCCAGCCCCCCTCCGCGGCGGGCTGGTCTGCAGCCGCGCCCTGGGGCCTACTCCAGCTTGGCGGCCTCTTCCCCTCTCGGCCCCAGTTCCCCGCCAGCCCGGCTGGGGGGCTGGGGCGCCCCGCCGGGTGGGGGCTGCGATCTGTGGCGACGGTGCGTGCTGGTGGCTCACACCAGAGAGGTGACGGCGGGGACCTTGGAACTATCCTCCTCCCAGGGCTGCAGATTCTGCAGAGCAAAGAGCGACGAGTTGTGCAGACAGAGCGGGTCGGGCTGGATGGAGTCGTTGAGGCTCTTTTGGAAGGCGTCGTGTTGCAGCTGCAGCATGAGCCGGCTCGCCTGCTGCCGCTCCGCCTCCCGCTCCTCCGCCGTCTGCCGCCTGCACCAGAGGAGGGAGAGGGACGGCACCGTCATGCACCCGGCACCGCGGGGCGCCCGTCCCAGCCCCAGCCCTCCCGGGACCCGAGGCCATTCGGGAGCCTGGAGGCGCAGAACCCGTCTGACCTCTAGCCCCCGTTTTACGCCCAAGGCCCTCGTATCCTGGGAGTGGGTTTGTTTTTGTTACACGCCTGGAGGTATCCGGGAAGGGACGGTGCCCGCCGCCCACCTGCACGCCGGCTTATTGTGGCTTCGCCAACAATATCGGTTGTTCTTTTCGCCGGATAACAGGCGCAGGGCCTGTGTATAACTGACCCGGCCCTGAGGGTAGCAGGGTTGATGGGGTCTGTGGGTGCGCGGGCTGGCTCTGCACTTCCCGCACCGCGCCCCCGGTCCGGGTCTGTCTTATCTAGTTTTCCAGGCTGTGTTTTGAACCCCTTTCCCGGATGCGATCGCTTTGCCTTTTGCGGGTTAGTTCGAAAGAGGGATCGGATAAAAACAGGGCTGATGTTGAGACCTGGAGCTAGAGGAGAACCTGGAGTCCGTGCGGATCGTTGGAAATCCGAGCTAGAGGACTGGAATGAGGGAGAAGGAGAGTGCGGGAGGCGTGTGTGCGCGCGTGTGTGTTGGGGAAGTGGGAAATGAGGGGAAATCAAGGGAGCGTAGGAGACGGAATAAAAGAGTCGGAGGAGCTCAGGAGAAATGGGGATGGGGACCCTGATGGAGAAAGACAAGCCGGCGAGAAGGCGAGAAAGAGGAGATAAAACCCGGAAGGCGGGGGTAAAGGGAGGCCCAGGCCTGGGGGTGAGGATTGGGTGGAGTGGGTAAGAGGTAGCGATGGGAGACAGAGTGACTGAGGCTTGGGGCGGGGCAGGTGAAGAGCAGGTGCAAGGTGGGCCGGGTCAGGCCTCTCTCACCGCCACTTGGTCCTCCGGTTTTGGAACCAGGTCTTGACCTGCGCGTCTGTCATTTTGAGGGACTTGGCGAGCGCCGCCCTCTCGGCGGAGGCCAGGTACTTCTGGCGATGGAAACGCTTTTCCAGCTCGCATATCTGCACCCGGGAAAAGGACGTGCGCGGCTTCTTGCGCTTAGGCGGCGTCCGGTTCTGGTAGGGGTGGCCGATGCGACGGGTCACAGTGAAGGGCGTGAGAGCGGCCGCCGCTGCGGAGACACACCAGGGCCCCTGAAGCCCAGCCCTGTTCGGCCACAGTTCAGGCCCCATGTAGACCCCGTGAGACACAGAGTGTTCCGCTATTTCTCTGTTCTGCGCGTTCCCAAAGGTACCAAGCCGGTCAGTAGACGCCCCCTCCCCCTGTCCCTATCTCTGGGCGCGGATTTATTTTCCTGCAACTCTCCGATTACCCTCCCCTCCACGGGTGCCTGGGGCCTTAGGCCCTGAGGCCTCCGCGGTGCTTGGGCCTCTGGAATCATTTCCCGGAGTGGAGCGCAAAGGGAGCGGCGCCTCTGGCACCCGGAGGGCGGAGGCCTGGAGCCTGTTCGCCTGTTCTGCTCACCTGTGAAGCGGTCTTTCACGAAGCGGCGGCTGCTCTCCATCCAGGGGAAATTGAGGCCACCCAGGCTGGAGACCGTGGGCACGGAGGGCATGGCGGGCAGCGCGCTTGGCAGAGGCGGCGGCACGGCCCCGGGCAGCGGCCTGTGAGCCGGCACCCGGATCACGCCGGCGGGCGCTAAGCTCAGGTTGACACTGTAAGATCCCGCGTCCTCGAAGGGCGCGCCGAGGCCAGCAAAGGAGGCGGGCAGAGAGGGGTACGTGGCTCCCGGACGGCCCCCGGGGGGCCCTCCCAGGTAGTTGGAGCCGTCGGGGCCCCGCGGGGCGGGTGCACTGTCCTGGTCCGGGCTGTTGAGGATCTGGTCGATGCCGAAGCTGATGGGCTCGTGCGGGTGAGGGGTCTGCGCGCTGGCGGGCGCCTCCATCCTGGGTGGGCGGAAGGGCTGGGTTGGGCTGGGTGGGGAGGCGGCTGGGTCCCCGTTACGGCGCGGCCATGGAACGCCCGGCGCCTCTCGTCGCACTGAAACTTTGCCAAGAGTGCGCGGGCCCGACAGGCTCTGTGTCATCTTTCTTGAACCGAACCTGGAGTTTCCGCTGCTAATTCCTCTCCCGCCGCAGCCATTGGCTGCGATCAACAAGCCTCTCTCCTCTCATTGGCTCCTGGCTTTCAATAAAGGCCTAATTCATGGAAATAGGAGCTTAGGGACTGTTCCAAGGTGACATCATTTTAACAAACGAACAATAGGTCAAATTTATTAGCCGGGATAATGGGCGGCGGATATTAGCGCCCGAACCGCAGCCTCCCAAACCCGAAATCTAACGAAGCTGCAATTAGCAGACGCTCCCCGCTCCTCCGGGCCCGGGCCGCTTCCAGGCCACACGGCTGAGCTGGTGGACCGCGCCGCTTGTGAAATTGTCTTTTGCTGAGGGGGTTTTCGTTTTCTTCTAAATTTTTTCATCTGAACAAAACCCAAACCAAATGAATCCCTTCAATTACAATGGAGTTGCAGCCCGGGAACAGCCCTGAGAAATCCGCAGAAGCCTTTTGGACACTCTACAGCCGTGAGAGCAACGAAAGGGGCCCATCCTGGGGCGCAGGTTTCGAGCTCCCTGCTCTCCGGGCTAGGGGAGCACCGAAATGATCTCTGAGCTACGGAGAACATTTGACCCGCGTGGGGAGAATTCGCCCCCGCCCGAGTTTCGGCCGCGGCGTCGTGGCCACTTTGGAGACGCTCCCTGGCTCCGGCCAGGAGGACCGCGGCGTGACTCACAGGTGCCCACGCGTGCCGGCCCCGGCTGGGCTGGGGACCTGGGGTCGTTCTTTGGGGAGCGTTGATCTGGCTCTAGAAATTCGTTGCAGGTTGGAGGGGCTGTGGTCGCGCGTAGGTACCCGCTTGGGGATCCGGCAGGTCTAGGGCTCTTGAGTTCCCAAGTGTCAAAGGCTGGAGCAGCTCGTTTTTAGAGCAAATAGCGGGATTTCTTTGGGACACGCGAGTAAAGAGCCCTCTAGGCTGCGGTTCAGCCTGAGCGCGGGGACCACTTCCAGTACTGCTCGCACTGCAGGGCTACAGTGGATAGGAACGCTTGTGGAGCGGTCACCCTCCCCTCCAGCCTGAGGGAGACTTGCAGAATCGCTTTCTTCTGGTTAATTCTAAAATTGTTAGGTGCAAACTCTTTGAGTGCTGCATCCCTGGCTGGGGTCCCTCCTTGCGCTCCCTGTTCTGCGGAAAGTGGTGAGAACTCAGATGAGCTGTTGGCTAGAAATGTGTTCAAATTTAAACTGGCCACTTCCTAGCTGAGTGACCTTGAACGGGTGACTCCGTAACTGTAGGTTTTCTCATTTGTAAAAAGAAAAATAAATGCATGTGTTGCAGGATGATCCTGAGCTTTGAGAGATAGCACATAGTAGGCAGTGCGCAGCGCGGCACCCTTCCGATGCCCACCCCAAGCCCTAGAGTAGTGTTTGACGTATTATTGTTATGATTCTCGTTTATTTTGTTTGCAGTTTTATTTTATGTGTGAACACTCAGTACTTGGAGAGAATGGTGTATTTGTCCACTGATAGGGTAGGTTTCAGAGAACCGGCAGGGGTTGGGAGGCAGTAGGCTGGAGATTCTTCCTCTATGTTCTCAACACTTCTAGTCTCAGGATTTTCAGGGCCACCAAAGCTTGGGTCTGGCATAGGTGGCTTGCCCGCTGTGTGACCTTGGACAAGCTGCTGGCCCCTGCTGAACCTTTGTGTTGGGCAGAGAGAGTAAAGCCTGAGGCAGTGAGGGGTGCCTGAGTGCAGGATGCCTGGGTCTGGGGGGCAATGTCTCACTCTCTTCTGGAAACAAGGACTCACAGATGGGGTGGATGCTATTGCCCAGGCCCTGGGGGCTTCCTGCTTCTAATTCAGACTCCTGCCACCAGCGGTCTGGGGGATGTTGGGTCCCTCACTGCCCCTCCTGGAGCCTCATTTTCCTTATTTGTAAAACAGAAAGGGTTCTAGCTATCCCCAGGATGACCGTGACAACTGAATGAGATACCATCTGTGGAAGTGGCCTGTAAGAAATTCTGGTGCTTATGTAATACTAACTTTAACGACAGCAGTACAGCTGCTGCAGGTGAGAACTGTGTGCCATGCAGGGGAGTGGGCACTAATTTATTTTCCACAACAACCCTGTGAGGAAAGGACTCTTTTTGACCTCAGTTTTTGACTGATGAAGGAAGTGAGGCTCAGAGAGTTCAGGTGACTCACAGCCCCTGCTTGGGCCACCTCACCAGCTGCACTTCCCCTCTGGCTTCTGGAGCCCTGGCTTCCAAGGCCTGTCCTTGCCGCTGTGAAATCAGGACAGCAAGCCCACCCAACAGAGGTGTAGAGCACAGAATTAAGGTGTGAGTGGCACAGGTGGTATGGATGGTGTGGCTAGTTCTGGTCCCAAGGCATGCAACTAGATTCCACAGTTTACAAGGTGTGGACTCAGGGATTTTTTTTTTTTTTGCAGTTTTTGGCCAGGTTTGAATGTACCACCTCTGGTATATGGGGCTGGCACCCTACTCCTTTCAGCCACAGGGCACCGCCCAGGACTCAGGGAATTTTTCATCCTCTTTGTGCGTCATTTTCTCATCTAGTGAAGAAATAGTAACGGCCTCAAGAGATAAATGAGCTCATGCGGGTAAAAGCGCTAAGGACAGTGCCTGGTGTGGGTAAGGGCTCTTTGCCTTACTGCTCGTGTCTTAGCTTCCTGAGGTTCCCCAGCCCTCAGTCATCCCACTAGATGAGGTTTAGGCTACTGATCATAAACCCTCTTTTATTACCAATCACAACAGAAGAGAGCTGCTAGGCAGCTGGGGGAGAGTCTGTGTCTATGTGTGTGTGTGTAAATTGAAGCCAGTATTAGTCCTTGGGAGTGTGGTTCTCAAGTATATTCCTATGTACCACCACAGTAGCACCTGGGAATTTGTTAGCAATGCAAATTCTAACACCTTACCTAAACTTACTGAGTCAGGAATTCTTGGGGAGGGTGCAGCAGTTTATATTTAATAAACCTTCCAGGTGATTCTTATGCATGCTCAAGTTCAGAAACCAGTACCTAGAATATTGTCCATTTCATCCAAATTTTCAAATTTATTGTTACAACGTTGTGGAAAGATTCTCTCATAATTTGAAACTGTCATATGAGTCTGTACTAATGTCCCCCGCTTTTCATTCTCAGTGTTACTCATTTGTGCCTTCTCCCCATCAACTTGTCAAAGGTTTGTCTATTATGTTGGTTTCGAAAAAAGCTTTTACTTCATTATCCTCTCCCTTCATCCCCATGACAGGGTCTGACTCTATTTCCCAGGCTAGAGTACAGTGTCATCACAACGCACTGCAACCTCAAACTCCTGGGTTCAAGTGATCCTCCTGCCCCAGCCTCTCGAGTAGCTGAAACTACAGGTGTGCACCACTGTGTCATATTAATTTTCAAATGATTTTTTAGCAATAGAGTCTCTTTGTGTTGCTCAGAGTGGTCTCCAACTCCTGGCCCCAAGCAATCTCCTTGCCTCTCATTATCCTTTTTAAAATGCCATCTCTTTCATGAATTTTTTTTTCTTGAGACAGAGTCTCACTGTGTCACCCTCAGTAGAGCACTATGGTGTCACAGCTCACAGCAACTTGAAACTCTTGGGCTTAAGCGATTCTCTTGCCTCAGCCTCCTGAATAGCTGGGACTACAGGCACCTGCCACAACACCCGGCCATTTTTTGGGTTGCACTTGTCATCATTGTTGTTTAGCTGGCCCAGGCCGGGGCTTGAACCTCCCAGCTTCAGTGTATGTGGTCGGCGCCCTACCCACTGAGCTAGGGGTGTGGCCAATGTTTGAGTTTTTTAAAAAAGATTCTTCTTTGTTTGTTGAAGTAAGAATTTAATTCGTTTTGTCAATTTTTTTTTTGAGATTTTGAGATAGGGTCTCATAGTGTCACCCTAGCTACAGTGTGATATCATCATAGCTTAGTGCAACCTCAAACTCCTGGCTCAAGCTATCCCAAGTAGCTAGGACTACACGCAAGCACCAAATACCTAACTCGTTTTTCTATTTTCATTTTGTTTTATTTTTTGAGACAGAGTCTTACTTTGTTGCCCTTGGTAGAGTGCTATGGTGTCATAGCTCACAGCAACCTCAAACTCTTGGGCTCAAAAGATTCTATTGCCTCAGTCTCCTGAGTTGGGACTATAGGCACCTTCCACCATGCCAGCTATTTTTAGAATTGAGGTCTTGCTCTGGCTCAGGCTGGTCTCAAACCCATGAGTGCAGGCACTTCACTGACCTTGGCCTCCCAGGAGCTAGGATTACAGGCATGAGCCACCATGCCGGGCCCTCATTTTTCTATTTTTAGTAGAGATGAGGTCTTGGTCTTGCTCAGGCTTTTCTCAAACTCTTGACCTCAAGCAATGCTCTGAAGCCTCCCAAAGTGTTAAGATTACAGGCATGAGCCACTGCACTTTTTTTTTTTTTAAATAGATCCATTCAAATCCCTACATTTTCTTCAGAAAAATAGAGCCCTGTTTTGGCCAAATATGTTTTGATTTATTTTTGGTGTTTCTGAGATTGTAATTTCTTTTTTGCAGTTTTTGACTGAGGCTGGGTTTGAACTCACCTCCTCCAGCATATGGGCTGGTGCCCTACTTCTTTGAGCCATGGCGCCGCCTGAGATTGTAATTTCTTACTGTCTCTCTTACCTGCTATCAACCGAACAGTGAGAGACAGCGACATACACACAGAATGATACACACACACTGTAAGAGAGATTAAAAAGGGAAATTTCTAAGAACTGCTGAACGGGGGTGGGGGGGGTAAGACTTCTGGGCTAAAAAGAATTCCAGGGGCACACCCTCTACTCTTCCTCATGGGATAGTGGAAGAAATGGGTAGCGTTGGTAGGAGCCTTGCTGGGAGGCACATAGGGAAGGGTGGGGCCTCAGGGATGACAGGCAGGGTGCTACAATTTCCAATTGGTCCATGAGTCCAGATTCAGGAGGCCTAGGTTTCCTGAGGCTCACTCTGCTATTGACTTCCTATGTGACCCCATTTCCCTCTCAGTAAAATAGGGGAAGATTGGACTAAGGCTCTTAGTGTATTTGGGTCAGCTATTTGAAAGCCTGATGAAAATATTATGGGATATGTCCACAGAAAAAGATAGAAGCAACAATCTGGCATACACAGCACATCACAGGTCACTGACCTGCCCCTACCATTCTTGGCTCACACACCCTAGTGAGGAGTTCCTAAGGGCTCTTTGATTCTCATGATGGAAGTCTCTAAAGACACCTGCTCAAATTTATTCACCCAATTCATTTATTTATCTAACAAATATTTACTGAGCACCTATTCAAATTTCTGGATCATGTCCCAACTCTAGGACTCAGTTTCCCCATTTGATCTTGGGAGCAATTTACTTTGATCTTTTCATCACTGCTTCCCACACCTGGGGAAGAACTTTTAAGGCTGCTGGCTGGAGGAAGGAGAAGGCCACCACATGCTGGGTGCTCCTTTGGGTCCTTAGCACAGGTCATGAGGCTTCAGAACCAGTTGGTTTAGGGAAAAGAAGTTCCTTGCCCAAAGGCATGCAGCTGGGAGGTGGTGCTGGTATTTGAACCCAGGAAGAGTGAGGGCTGCCCATGGTAGAGCTCACTTGTTAACCTGACAGGTCTGGGAGTTGCTTTACAGCAGAACAGTGTCAGTGGCATTAGACTCCTGTATCCTAGCACTCTGGGAGGCTGAGGCAGGTGGATGGTTTGGGCTCAGGAGTTTGAGACCTGAACAAGAATGAGAGCCCATCTCTAAAAATTAGCTGGGCATTGTGGAAGGCGCCTGTAGTGCCAGTTACTGGGGAGGCTGAAGCAAAATGATCGTTTGAGTTCAAGGTTGCTGTGAGCTATAATGCCACAGTACTATACCAAGGGTGACAGTGAGACTTTGTCTCAAGAAAAAAAAAAAACCCAAAGTTTGTGGTATTAAACTGAGTGGCACACAGCAAAGTCAGAGGAGGGGATAGGGCTCCTCCGTGGTTGATACCTCGGCATCCATTAAGAGCCTCAGCTATTGCCCATCCTGCAAAGCAGCACCCTCCTTGTCATTCTCTGTCTTTGTTCATTTTCATCGTTGCACTTGTTGTCCCAGTATACATCTTATTTACCCCAAAGCTTAGGTTTAAGAGGGCAGTCTTATTCATTGACTTATTTGTGGTTGGTGAATAGATGAGTGAAGCAATGACTTCCAGGGTGCATGGGTTGGGTCAGACCAAGGCCCCTGGCCTTGACGAAAGCCAAGGCTGGCAGGGAGGCTGGCAGCAGCTAGGGTTGGGCGGGATAGAAGACAGGAAGGGGAGGGGGAGGTGAGATTCACTTCTCTGTAGGGTTGGGGTGCAGGAGCTGGTGGGGGATGCAGAAAGTGGTGTGATCAGTGGCCACGTACAGAAGGCAGTATGAAGGGTGCCCGGGATTGGTTAGTGTCGCACAGGTTGGGGGCAGCAAGAGCATAAGCACACCAGGTGGCCTTCTCAGGGACCTCCAAACTTCATCTCATGCTCTTGTTTCCTTCCCTCACCTATCAGCCATTTTTCCTATTTTGTGCTCTACAACTTTCCTCCTTTCCTGACAGGTTTCTCTACTAAATTTGACTTCGTTTCAACACTTTTGTTGGGCAAATTACATTAAGATGAATGTTGCAGGTACCCTTTATGGTTTATTTATCGTGATACTGTTTGTATCTCACACTTATAAATAACTTATGTTATAGCTTTTGTTTGTGGAAATGTAACTTACATATTTTATTACGCTTTCTGTAAACCTCAAAAAGAATCTTGTCAAGGAAGCGCTCTTATCAGCAATCCAAACTATGGGACGTAAAAACCAACACTAACATTATTTTTTAATATGCCAAGGAGGCAGGTTACTCTTGCTGTAGTTTGAAAGGTTTGCTGTCATCGTAAACTTGCACCTCAATAAAACATTAAAAAGTCTCCAGAATGATTTTATGAAGTTCAGGGAGGGGGATGAATCCGTGGCACAGCCTACAGACAGACACAACACACAAAGGGATCCTGGACTGGCTTTTCTGTGGGAGTGCCTAGTCTCACTTGGGGGGTGGGGGGAGGACGCAGGGCTCCATATTCAATTCTCCCACCCTACTGTCTTCCAACCCCAGCTGTGAAGTACTAGCTCAAGGGATTGCAGTGGAAAAGAAACATGTATTTTGGAATCAGGCAGAGCTGATTTGAATGCTGGCTTGTCTGCTTTCTGGCTATGCGGCTTTGGGTCAGACTTTTAGTCTCAGTTTTACCATCTCTAAAATGGGGATGATAGTATTTGAAATTGTTACTGGGAAGCATAAAATGAGATAGCAATTGGGATGCTTAGCACATACTCAAATAAATGATAGCAGTTCTGATTATTTTATATTCATCTTGAAACTTTTACTTTCTCCCTTTCTATCTTGCTCTTGTCATCATTAAGGAACCAAGTTCTCTCAAATGCTACTTCACCAACACTGCTGAACTAGCCCCCATCTGGATGAGATTTTCTCTATGCTACATCTTTCACTTTCTCCACCAGATCTACCCAGTTATTTTTGTTGTTTATTTTGAGAGAGTCTCACTGTTGCCCTGGGTAGAGTGCAGTGGAGTCATAGCTCACAGCAATCTCAAACTCTTAGGCTCAGGTTATTGTCTTGCCTCAGTCTCCCTAGCCTCCTGTGTGCCACCACGCCTAATTTTTCTATTTTTAGTAGAGACAAGAGTTTCACTCTTGCTCAGGCTGGTCTTGAACTCCTGAGCTCAGGCAATCCACCGAGGCCAGTGGAGGAAGTCCAGGGCACCAAAAGGGCTTTGCTGGGCAATTCAGATTGTCACACTCAATGCAGGGACCTGATGCTTCTGTGTCTTCTATCATAGAGAAGTCTGACTGGAAAGTATAGAGAAACAGAAATGTCTAGAATACAGGCAGGATACCTCTTTCTCAAGGATCAGGTTCTGAAGTCAGTGTGAAAGGCAAAGACAAAAATTAAGCAAAGTCAAAATATTTCATGTTTCTCGCTTGTGTGTTGGCTGAAGCATCTGGCTTGCCTTAAGAGCCCCACATTATATGAGCAAAACATCTGGTTATACACCAAAATCCCATCAGAAGGGTGAGGTGTGCAAAGAGGCCCTCACCTCCCATCTCATCCTCACTTTGAGAATGTCTGTTAAGTGGTAGGTCCTGTGGAATTGCCAGCACTCTTTAATTTTTTCCTGTTTCTGGATCTAAGTTAGATACACTTGTGATCTGGTAGACTAACTTGGCTCCACTAGCTGTCTTTTGTATAGCCTGTACAGGTCTGGGTGTGTCCTTGCCCTGTATGCTTGTTTTGTTCTTGGGATAGGATCTCTGGAGAGACTACTCCCACACGGGGCCCTACAGACCTATACTCTTCCCAAGAGTCCCCACTCTCCCTTACCAAGGCAGACTCTGGCCAGCATGAGGATGGGGGACAGTGCCAAATTAGGTTCTTTTCCATTATGGGATGAGTATGCAGTTTATGTGATCAAACATACACTTCATAATCTGCACTTCCTTTTCCTCCTTCAGGAAGGGCTCAGAATGAAACTTAGCACTCTAAAGGAAAATTAAGATTCCTTTCCAGGTCTCAAACTCAACTGGAAGCCAAAGAGTAGCCCAAACTCAATCTCTCTAGCAAAGGCCAAGTAAGAGTTGCAGCAGACAGACACCTGTGAAAATGGGTCCCAATGATCCCTGCCACCCAGGGAGGTGTGTCTCTCCCCATGTGTGGGCTAGACCTAGTGACTTACTTCTCATGAGTAGTAGGCAGTATAAGTGACAGGATGCTGCTTCTGAGAGCAAGTGAGAAAGGCCTGTGACTTCCGAATTGCTGTCCTCTCTGGCTCTTCTCTGATGAAGTAAGATCTCAGTGCTGTGAGCTGACTTGTGAAGAGGCCCATTTGGCAAAAAAACAGGCAATAACCCCTGAGATCCTGACTTCTGCTAACAAACATCATTGAGCCTAGATGCAAATCCTTCCCCAGTCACAGCCTTGGCTGATAACCCTGCATATAGCTTGTGAGACCCTGAAGCGAGCATTTAGCTATCAAGTCCTGACCTGCAGGAACTGTGAGATAATAAATGTTGCTTAAAGATACTAAGTTTTGAGCTAATTTGTTATTTAACAACAGAGTTCTGAAAAACAAATGGTAATCTAAAGTTCTCAACTTATCATTCTGAAAAAATGTCTTACTTGGAAGAGGCCAGGAATTCCTTTCACGTGAGAGAGATCTGGGTTCCCATCCTGCCTATGAGACCTGTATAAGCTTACACGCCATCTTTGAGTCTTTGTGTCCTCATCTGCAAAGTGGGACTGCTGCTGCCTACCTCTATAAGGCTGCTGTGAAGATGAAGGGCAATAACATACATAAAGGGATGAAAGACGCACTCTGCCCTGAGTGTGCTACGCCCAGCACCACGGGCAGCTCCTGCTGAAGGCAGAAGTGGGAGCGAGCCTGACCAGTACTCCTCTGAGAACAGCTCTTGAAGGCCAAGACTGATGGAGCCTTTCCTGGCTGCTGTGAAACTGCCAGGTGACCTCTGGCGGGGTGACAAAGAGAAGCAAATACACGTTGTCATTTTCCTGTGAGTATTTTAACGTACATGACATGGTGCTTTTAGATACTAGATATTTGTAAAGAAAATAGTGCCAGAATGGGAAAGGCCTTATATAAAACATTGTGGGATGAGTGTGCAATTATAAGCCCTCAAGAAATAGAAAATCTTTCTTTTTTTGAGACAGAGCCTCAAGCTGTTGCCATAGGTAGAGTGCCGTGGCATCATAGCTCACAGCAACCTCCAACTCCTGGGCTCAAGTGAGTCTCCTGCCTCAGCCTCCCAAGTAGCTGGGACCACAGGCGCCCACCACAACGCTTGGCTATTTTTTGGTTGCAGCCATCGTTGTTTTGGCAGGCCGGGCTGGATTCAAACCCTCCACCTTAGGTGTATGTGGCTGGCACCTTAGCCGCTTGAGCCACAGGCACCGAGCCAAGAAACAGAAAATCTTATCAAACTCCCTGGAAGTTAGCTGATGTTGAATAGAATTCAGAATTTTCCTTTTCAAGGAAAATTTTATTCTCCATTTCTAATGAAATGTAACATAAGGCCAAAGCTTATTTCTCCATTAAATACTAATCTCATCTATAACACATTTTCCTCTAAGTTCCTTCATACATGAAAGATAAATATTTTTAAGATAAATTTGGGTGACTGTTTTTATATAACATGCCTGTTGGAAAACTCAACTATCAAGAAAGGTTTGGGAAACACTCTGAGAAATGAGATTGTAACAGGAGCCTGTGGATTTACTTCTTGTTCAACAGTAAGGCTAAGCTTTCATGTCTTATCAGAAATAACAGGCATGCTATTTATTATAAACCTGAACCATAAAGACAGAACAGTGAGGTACAAAAACCACTTGATAGTGGTGATTCAAATTAATAGCCTAGTTGCAGTCTATCACAAACTGTAAAGGCGTTCTTCATGTTCTGGGTTTGGGTTAAGTCACAATCTCAATGGTAATAAAAAGTTTTTGTGGAGGGATGGAAACTTTTTGTTCCTTATCTTCTGAAAATGTGAACTTTAGCACTTAGAACATTTTGGGTAGACCAAGAAGGCAGAGCTACTTTAAGTGTCACATTTTAATAGTAACATTTAGGAGCTTTTCTTTTAAAAAGAAAATGGAGGCTCGGCGGCTGTGGCTCAAGTGGCTAAGGCGCCAGCCACGTACACCCAAGGTGGCAGGTTCGAATCCAGCCCGGGCCCACCAAACAACAATGACGGCTGCAACCAAAAAATAGCCGGGCGTTGTGGCGGGTGCCTGTCGTCCCAGCTACTTGGGAGGCAGAGGCAGAAGACTCGCTTAAGCCCAGGAGTTAGAGGTTGCTGTGAGCTGAGATGCCACGGCACTCTACCCAGGGGGACAGCTTGAGGCTCCTGTCTCAAAAAAAAAAAAAATAAAAAGCAAATGGAAGCAGGATTGGGTGCTGGCGTCACCCACAACTTTTTACTGGGGCTACATGACTCCTTCCAAAGAAATATCTCTGCAGGCAGTAAATGCAGCTTAATTCTTCTAGACTGCACCACTTCAGATTTATGCCAGTGAAAAGCAAACATTGTTTGTAAGCCATTTAATTGTGTTACTGTCTCTCAACTTTATCAGATGTGGCTGAGCAGAGAGGCCTGTGCACAGCCCTGTGGGATGCTCTGCAGTGCTCCCAGACTCCTTTTAAACACCCATAGCCCAAAGTCTCTCATTTAACAGGTTTCACTGGCATTTGTCTCAATGCAGGATCCATGTTGAAGGCTGCATCTCACAAATTGACAACTTTAATTGTAGAACCATTAACTAGTACACACTTATGCGTAAACCTGGTTTATTGTGTTCTTTGGTTAAATATTATTTCTACATCCTTTCAAAGCATTATGAAAAACAAAGATAATATTCAATAGAAAGACTGAAAACATACTCTTTTTCAGAGCAAAAGACTGAATTTACATTGACTATTATAAATTCTTATAATTAGGTCAGACTTATAAAAAGGTAGGACTTTTGTTGGTGTTTTCTGTTTTGAAAAATACATTCCCCTGGGGTAATGAGCATCACTGTCCTGCCACCCAGACCCTCAGGAGTCTCTTGATGAAGGCTGCTGGGCACAACACAATCAGCTCATCATGTCCAGACCACAGGGTTCGGCACTGCCATCGCTGCGCAGAGCCTCTGCTACCTCTCTTCGAAATACAGATAGATTCTGGGTGAACCTGTGGAAACAGGAAGAATGGATTTAGGGCAATAGAAAGGCCAAATGTGTGTGAACCTTTAGACCAGTGATTTTCAACTGGTGTGCTGTGGCACAATGGTGGGCAGTGAAAGGCTCTTAGGTGTGCTGAGAAAAATTTAAAGATCTTTAATTAAATTATTTTCAAAACAAGTTCAAAGCATAGTGTTTTTTGTACTCTTTTGTTCTTCTTGATCAATGTAATTTTTCTTCTTCTTCTTTTTTTTTTTTTTTTTTTGTAGCGATACAGTCTCACTTTATCATCCTTGGTAGAGTGCCGTGGCATCACACAGCTCACAGCAACCTCCGACTCCTGGGCTTAGGCAATTCTCTTGCCTCAGCCTCCTGAGTAGCTGGCACTACAGACACCCACCACAACACCCGGCTATTTTTTGGTTGCAGTTTGGCCAAGGCTGGCTTTGAACCCGTCACCCTTGGTATATAGGGCCAGAGCCCTACTGACTGAGCCACAGGCGCTGTCCATTGGTCAACGTAATTTATGTGTACTGCAAACATTTAACCATGGGTTCAAGTGTGCTGTGAGATAAAAAATGTTGAAGAACATGGATCTGGATAAGGCTACTGTAGAGTTCAGGACCTAGGAGAACAGCCCCCTTCCCCCAATCCTTCCTGCCCATCCCACCACCTCCCCCCCCATACCTTCCTGGAAAAAATGCTTCTACCAAATTCACTTTGACCATTCTGAGGCACTTTGTGTTTCTATAATTTACAACATTTTTAAAATAGTCAAATTACACATAGATGGTAAGAAATTTTCAAAGTTTATATGCTACATACTGGTCTAAGTTTACATATAAACTCATTTAATCATCATAAGTCTTCCCTAAGGAGGTAGTATCCTCATTTTACAGATGAGAAAACTGAATTTAGTGGCTAAAAAGAGAAAACATGGGGTTAGACTACTTGGGTTCAAATACTGGGTCTACCACTTATTAGCTAGATAACCTTGGATGAATACTCAGCCTCTTGTCTTAGAACCCTAATATTAGTAGCTACCTCAAAGATTGCAGAAAGTGAGAATTTATTGAGTCAATTTCAAACAATGCCTGTAAGCGCATGCAATGCCAGCATGAGGACAATAGTCCTTGCTGGCTATTACTCTCATTAAACTACGGGTTCATTGGACACCATTTCACAGAGCAGCCTTAGGTGAGACAACTTACCCCAAGGCACCTAGGTTTTCCCATCATCACACCTCTCTGCTGGCTTCTGTGGTTGCCCTTTTCTGCCTTATAGTGGATCTTGGAGTGAAATGAATAGTCAAGAGACATGTTGGCAGGTGCCATGTGACTTGCTTGGTCTGGTGTTACTGAACCCAGGCTGGCAACTCAAGGATACATTGTGGCTACTGATGATTTGCATTTCAAATGGTATAGCATTTGAATACTACTGTATTTATAAAAAGATGGTGTGAGAAGTTTTTTCCTGAACACATTGTATTTTTCCATCATTCATCACTGCCTGTCTCCTCTACTACAATAGAAGCTCCATGAGGGCAGGAAGCTTGAGTAGTTTGCCACTAGTGTCCCCAGTGCCTGTACAGAGTAGATTCTCAATCAAGTTTTGTAAATTTCCTTCCTCCCTCCCTGGACTAGAATGTAGTGGTGTATCACAACTCACTGCAATCTCTAACTCCTGGGCTCAGATGATCTTCCCACCTCAGCCTCCCAAGTAGCTGGGACTATAGGTGTGTGCTACCTGGCTAAATTAAAAAAAATTATTTTTAGTTTTTTAGATTTCTTCTTTTGTAAAGTTGAAGTCACACTATGTTGCTCAGGCTGGTTTTGAACTCTTGGCCTCAAGTAATCCTTCTACCTCGGCCTCCCAAAGTGCTAGGATCACAGGTGTGAGCCACCATAATCTTTGATCTTTTCAATCACTGTTATTTTTTATCTCTCTCCTGTTGAATCAGAAATTGCTTAAGGCTACATTTTATTAATCTCTACATCCCTGTACTGTACCTCCGAGCTTCATGCTTAGAAGGAAGCAAATCCCCAATTATGGTTACTGAATGGAACTGAATTGAATCTAGGATCATAGGTGTAATAGAAAAGCCGTATCAATATATAAGCTGTGTTAAGTACAGTCCAGTTATTTTCAACAAAAGGAATGTCTTCCTCCTCCAGATGCCCTATTGGGAACTGCTCACCTGTCTCTGTTTTTGATGGACAGGTTCTGCTCCACTCCTTCCATTAAGTTCCTGAAACACTGGGCAAGGACCTCCTGCTTGGGGAGAGGTTGGCTGTTTATCAGGCTTGCTCTCAGTTCGCTGAAATACTGTTGGGAAATAGAATAGCTCAGAGGAATTTTTGTACAGGTCCACTTTGAACTTTAAGCCCTTAGAGCAGTGGTTCTCAACCTGTGGGTCTCGACCCACAGGAATTGTATTAAAGGGCCATGACATTAGGAACCACTGCCTTAGAGAAAACTTAAAACAGTAGACTTGCTCTTAGGTATAAATTCTATCACCTCTTTTCATAAAATCTCTTGCTTAATTGTTCTATTGTCACTGTTTAGGCTGATGGAGCCCTTGAACCCTTTGTAGGGGATTGAATACATGGTTTTTTTTTTAAGTCTTATCTCTACAAATCGCAGAAAAGCTGAAAGAGGAAGGGCCGCCCAGGCTGAAGGGAAGAACTTCACTAAAAATGCCTGCCCAGGGAGCAGTTGGGGTGACTGAAGGCAAGACCAAGGGCCTCCCCTCAGGCCTCATCATCTTTCCTGGTTTCAGTGAACCAATCAAGGTTCTGTCCAAGTCTCTGTCCTTGTGGGTTATAAAGGGTCTGCTCTGCTGAGACGGGATACTACAGGGGCTTGCTCAGTTTGGGAAGAGCTTTCTGGCACTAAGAAAAACATCAGTCACATCTGGGCACAAAAATCTGCACAGGCTCTCTTCTCTGCCGTGGTTTATGGGTTTTTATATAAATACTAACGCTGATGCTAAACACAGCTCCTAATCAGTGGAAACAGCCTAATTTCAGTGCAAAAACAACATTTTACCAGTCATGTGTTTATCCTTTCAAGCCCCAAAAGCATGATATTTAATTTCCATCATACATTAAAACAACTCACATCAGAAAACACACATAATTAATATGTAGTCAGACTAATACTTAAATACTATATATCAGAGGCATTATACTTAAACCACAATGTCTTCCTGAACAAGATTGGGAATGCACAAAACTACTTATTTTTCCCTTTTATAATGATGCTGTGACTCATACCAAATAGAAAATTATTAGTTTTTTATCCCAAACCATGAAATATTGCCTCCATCAGTAAAGTATAATATTGTGATGTCATAAGCTTTTTCTAAACACTGAATTTGCCCTTATTCCCTCTCAATCATTTTAAAAGAACTGCTCTCTTTTATAGAGCTTGGATTTAAATCACAATAACACCGAGGGAAGATGAATGACAGTGCTATTGAATGTGGCTAAAATTGGATACTTCAGCACAGGTGAATGATGAGACAGCTCTTCTCTTTTTGATATATTTTCTTCTTCTATTAGTTTCCTTCCAAGGCTGGGATTTTAGTTTGAATTTTAATGCATGCAGCTGCCTCTAATCTCACTGTCTTTTTGCCCAGTACTGTCTTATTGTATAGACAATTCATTCTCCCAAGCTGTAACGCACTGTTCCTACTGACTACTGGGGAGACAGGGGTGGAAGAGGAAGGCAGAAAGGCTTGGGAGGTAGCTGGGGGGTAGGGGGAATATAGTTAAGAAATTGGGAGATGTGTACTCCCTACATAAAGGGTGCTAGTTCTGTGTCGGAATCCCTGATGGCTGTTGCTATAACCATCTAGGGCAGTGGGGATTTCAGATAGGAAAGGAAGCTAAAGGAGGAGGAAAAAGGGTTGTTGCTAAAAATTCCCTGGCAACAAAGGGAGGGGAGAGAGGGTGAGCTTGAAATACTACTGAGCAAATCACCCACCCAATGAGTAGGGCCACTGAGTTTCAGAAGAGCTAGATTTTTTTTTTTTTTTTTTGAGACAGAGCCTCAAGCTGTCCCCCTGGGTAGAGTGCTGTGGCATCACAGCTCACAGCAACCTCCAACTCCTGGGCTCAAGCGAGTCTCCTGCCTCCACCTCCCAAGTAGCTGGGACCACAGGTGC
>CAUYQV010104072.1:0-24339 GCA_963574575.1 Galagoides demidoff | reverse complement strand
TGCCATGGCATCACAGCTCATAGCAACCTCCAACTCCTGGGCTCAAGCGAGTCTCCTGCCTCTGCCTCCCAAGTAGCTGGGACCACAGGTGCCCGCCACAACGCCCGGCCATTTTTTGGTTGCAGCCGTCATTGTTGTTTGGCGGGCCCGGGCTGCGGATTCGAACCCGCCACCTTAGGTGTACGTGGCTGGCGCCTTAGCCGATTGAGCCACAGGCGCCAAGCCCAGAGTTCCTTCTTAAAACAAACATGTGTCTTATTTATAGCGTGGTACTACTTTTACTATTATGTTCTTACCTAAAACTGTCTGAACAAATTTGATTGCTTCTTCAACCGGGTCTGAGTTGACAACTTTATCTAGAAGACCCAACTTGAGTGCTTCACCTGCCAAAATAAATCTTCCTGAAATAAAACAAAGAACGATGTGAAATTAAAGCAGAAGCATTATCAGGGAAGGTTGTCTATCCTAGATAAAAACATCTATCATAAATAAAATAAGGATCCCACGGACTGTTGTAGTTGAAAGATCACTGGGGAGTTAACCGGAAACCTGTATTTTAGCTCCAGTTCTACTTTTTACTACTGTGTGACTGAAAAATTGTACCAGGACCCTGATTTCCTCATTGGGAAATAGGAATAATTACACTTACCTCAGTCATTCTAAGTACTGAGAATGATATAGTCTCTAAATCTCCATAGAAGCACTTTATAAACTATGCATCTCTACAGAAATACTAGATTATTTTTGATAATAACAGAGATAGTAGCATCAAAGTAGTACAGTAGTATCTACTGTATACTTAACTAGGGTTGTGGTTGATTAAAAGAAAAGAAGATAGTGGTCAAACAAACATAGTTGGATAAACAGGATTAAGTTGACATTATACATATGCATAATCAAAATTACACAGGACAAATGTGGTGTGGACATTTGCCATTTTTTAGATTACCCAGCATCTCAATCCCTTCATTAGTTTGCAATGGGTATGGCGCAAGCTTTGGCATCCAGCCTCCTACTGCAGAAGCTGAAAAGAAAGCAGTGATGATGAGACAATGGCTCCTTCAGACCCGTGACAGCTGGTGTGTGGCCCACGAACCCAAGTTTGGTGAACTGAGTGCTTTGTGCAGGGGTTTTAGCATGGAGTTAGTGATAGGAAGCAGCATAGACTGTTTAAATCTCAGTCCAGAGGTGGCAACATCTAGCGTCTGTTGGTGGTGGTGCTGGCAGCCTCCATTACAATAACATCAACTCTAGGTGATGAGAAAAGTTTGATGAGAGTTTGCATCACTCCTAAATTCTGCCCTGGCAGTTCTTCACTTGTAAATGTGTAATTTGATCCGCATATTCTAAAGTAGGGGGTCGAGGGACCTAAGCATCCCTTTACCAGGGAGTTAAAAGGAAGGAGACATTGCTTGCTTTCTTGCCAGTCCCATCTTATCTTCTGAAAAGCAATCATAAAAGCTGTCCTGATGGCAAACAATTCCATAGTCTTTGCTGGTCTTACAGATGGTGTTGGTGGATGCCATTTCTGAGACAACCCCTCCATTCCTGGTTCTTATTAGTGTTCCAGAGAACTAGAAATGGATTTTGTTGATCCAATAGACAGTTCAGTAATTTCTAGCAGGTATCCCTCTGGAACATCAATATTTGGGCAGTTTTCTGAAGTGCCTTTGGGAGCAGGCTTCCAAATCTTCTAGAGTAGGGGGGTTGGGGGGAGAGAGTAGGCCTATGGTTCAGGGGTTAACTCACTTGAGTGAGGGGTAAGTGAATCAGCCTACTCAGGTAGGGGGGACACCAAGTGGACAGAACATGGAATATGAAAACCTGGGTACTACAATGATTCAAGGGCAACTAAGCTGGGGAAACATGAGAAACCCACAGGATGGGCTGAAAATTTCTTCAACTGTAGTGATTTCTTCTGGTGTGGATTCCAGAAAAATTGAAGAGAACCACTACTGTTTTACAGAGTCAATGAGATTACAATACAATCCAACAGCCTATATATAAAATGATGGTCCCATAAGATTAAAATACCATATTTTTGCTGTACCTTTTCTATGTTTATATATTGCCTACCATACTTAGTACAGTTACATGTTGTATGGGTTTGTAGCCTAGAAGCAACAGGTTACACCATATAGCCTAACTGTATAGTAGGCTGTAACAACTAGGTTTAAGTATACTCTGCAATGTCCACACAACAATATTGCCTAATGAAATATCTCAGAATGCATCCCATCATTAAGTGAGGCATGACTGTACCTTTGTTTCCAACCCAAATTCTCAGGCTATGATTGAAACTTCCTTTTCTTGTGCCGCCCTCAGTGTAGACAACCACTACTGTTCATTGGGCTCTAATAAGAGTCCCATGTAGATCTGCTTTAAGGAGACTCTAAGCCAACAGAGACTGAGAGTTTTCTCTAAGCTGGTGATCTCAATCTTTTCCCAGTTTTCTTTTCTTTGTTTGTTTTTTTGTTTTTGAGACGGAGCCTCAAGCTATCCACCTGGGCAGAGTGCCATGGCATCACAGCTCATAGCAACCTCCAACTCCTGGGCTCAAGCGAGTCTCCTGCCTGCACCTCCCAAGTAGCTGGGACCACAGGTGGTCGCCACAACGCCCGGCCATTTTTTGGTTGCAGCCATCATTGTTGTTTGGCGGGCCCGGGCTGGGGATTCGAACCCGCCACCTTAGGTGTAGGTGGCTGGCGCCTTAGCCGATTGAGCCACAGGCGCCAAGCCTTTTCCCAGTTTTCTTGACAGATTCTTCTCTTTTACAACCATTAAATTTTTCCCTCCATAGAACTCTTTTCAAATATCATTCTCAAGTCTCCCTAAAATTGTACCAACTACTCAAAAAGACAGGTGTATGATTCTAATGTTAGCCTTCTTCCAATGACCTTTTTTATGCAAATCAAAAACCTACCATTTCTTACCATTTTTAGCTCTTCTCTTCATGTTAAAAGTAGTAATATTTCTTCAAGTAGTGTTTTGGGAAAAGGCCAATAATCCTAGTTTACTTAACTTTTTGGTCAAAGAAGCCAGTTTTCCTGATTTCCCCTAATAATCTTGCTTTTCAGACTTAATACTGAAAATAGGTCACAATAGTCCTCCATATTCCCACATACACTTTAATTTTTGTAACCTTAGAATAGACACATTTCACACCATCATAACTTCTTCCTATAATTCTAGCTTTTTTATTTCCTGTCTTTTGCACAGTGAACTGTGTCATATGCTTTGAATTGCTGTAGTATGTTGGATTGTAAGCATCCCCTTATGAATTCCACATTAGACTCTTAAAATAGTTCACATTCTTGTAAAATGTACTTATCGTGCTATTGTAAATTAAAAGAATTTCTAACTTGATTTTTTCCAAGTTAGAATAGTTTTATTATGGACGTATTCTTGAGCATATTTATATATTTTTTAAACAATTCCTAAGTTTTTTTTTTTTCAGGTTAATGCAAGGGTAGAAACAAGTAGGTTCCAGTATTTGCGTTTGTTAGGTTGAGTCCCTCTTGGAGTTGTGTCCCACACCTTCTAACTTGATTTATTGAGTTTTTCAAACTCTTCTTTCATATTCTATAGGTTTTCTAACACTCTCCCCTCATTTAAAAGAAAAAAGCTACTTTTAATGCATATAGATTCATATAATTTTCTAATTTGCCATATATGTTTGCATTTTGGTTTCTGTATCAAAAGATATAAATTTCTAGTAGCAATTTAGTCTTGGGATCCCTTTGCACTCTTAAAAATGACAGAGAACTCCACATAGCTTTGTTTATATAGGTTACATTTACCAATATTTACTATATTAGAAATGAATATTGAGAAATTTTAAAATGTTGAATTCATTTTAAAATAAACTAATTATGTGTTAGCATAAATGTTTATGCAAAATAACTATTTACAAAATTCCAAAAACTTACTGAGTGCCATTGTTTTATACAAATTTACTTAATGTGTGGCTTAATAAAAGTAGATTCTCCTGTCTGACTTCTGCATATCACACGGCATATAATACACTCTGGAGAGAATTTGAAAGTAAAGTCATGTCTTATTATGAAAGCTATTCTCACCACATGGACCCTTTAATGGTTTTAGACATACCCAGGAGTCCCTGGACCATACTTTAAGAACCTCTGATTTAGATTATCTTTATAAAGTCTCCACAGCATCCTAGTATGCGAACTTCCCATAAGTTTTTTGTAGCTGGAATGATTTGAGTTTCTTTGAAAGTAACATTTTGTTGTCTTTAATCCTTTGGAAGCTTGCAGGATTCTATTTTCTGAAAGCTAAAGATCTTTACCAAACCAGACAGAGCAGTGCACAGATCAGACTCTGCAGCCCCAGAAGATGAGGAACTGCCTCAAACCCCCCACCTCAAATGACATCTCCCTGCTTCATTGAGTCTCAGTCTGCCCAGGCGAGGGGAAGAGCCAGATCAGGAGCCGCCACCATATCAGGAACAAGTGCCAGTTCTGGTCTATCATCCAACACCTAGTCAGACTGGCCTAACAACCCAGCTGACTGAAGAGGAACAAATTAGAATAGCTCAAAGAATAGGCCTTATTAAAAAAAAAAAAAAAAAAGAATAGGCCTTATCCAGCATCTGCCTAAGGAAGTTTATGACCCTGGAAGAAATGGATCAGAGAAGATGATCCGGGAGTGCCTGATCTGTAGGATGGACTTTGTTTATAGGAACCTAATTCGATTTCTGCTATGCATGCACATCTATTACCTGGACTGTATAGATGATGGCTGATGAGATCCTTCATGTGTGTCTCCTGCATGGAGCCAGTTGATGCAGCACTGCTTTCATCTTACGAGACTAATTGAGCCAGAATCTCTGACTTCAAGTGAACCATCATTTTTGGGTGGTTATTATCTTTTGTCATTGAGCCCAAAGAGCCAGGGATTAGGAATTAAGATCATGCACAAAAAGTTCTTAAAAATTCCTGGATGGCTGCAGGTGTTGGGGGAAAGTATGTGATATTTTAGAAACTTAGTGAGAAAAGTAGGATGGTATTTTTATGTAAAGCCTTAATCCAGTGTTTAAAAATATAATTATATTTAAATCTTGTTATCGCTCCAGTACATAGGAATTGTGTAAAGTGTTACAGCTGCTGCATATGTTTAAATTGTGTGTTGAAGATTAGGAAAAGATAGTGGGTATTTTTCCTAAATGAAATAACTTTTTTCTTTCCCCTTGCCCAAATTCTTTTCTGAAGTTGCTGGCACCTGGGTCAAGGTTTTATTAAAAGCTACATTTTACAACACTGGCACAAAAACGGTAGTTTTAAGCTTGTTTGCACAGTTCTTTTTTTTCCATTGGAAATGGAATTCATTGCCTTAGGTCTTTTTAAATAGCATATTATTATTGTTGGGGCTGGCTCTCTGCTTGGGGCAAATCTCTGTAAGAATATAGCAGAAGTTTTCTACCTTCTTCTGTAGAAAGGATGGGACCTAGAATATAAAAGTGAAAGGAAGAGCAGGACACTATAGTTCTTATCAGCTGATTGGACAAAGAATATCAGGGAATGAACTGCAAAGTGCTTACGCATATTTTTTGTGGTTACTTCTAAAGATTCAATTGTTTAGAGATGGCATTTTAAGGGAATTGTGCAGGAGTGGTTGGTGGTGTAATCAGAATTAACCTCTTTCAGGGATTTGGGGAGATAAGAAAACCTTAGCTACCTAAAGCTATTTACGTATTAATTTCCCATGGGAACAGTGCCTACAAAGTTGATGTTTTTTTCTCATTCACATTAGTAGGGAATCTTCAACTTTCAATGGCAATTTACTTTTTTTCTTAAACGTTCTTTCTTAGGAAAAAAAATTCAAACCAAAAGGCAAGATCCTTTTTCTTTCTTTTTTTTTTTTTTAAGAAACAGTCTTGCTGGCTCTGCGCCTGTGGCTCAAGTGGCTAAGGCGCCAGCCACATACACCTCAGGTGGCAGGTTCGAATCCAGCCTGGGCCCACCAAACAACAATGATGGCTGCAACCAAAAAACAGCCAGGCATTGTGGCGAGCACCTGTGGTCCCAGCTACTTGGGAGGCAGAGGCAGGAGACTCGCTTGAGCCCAGGAGTTGGAGGTTGCTATGAGCTGTGATGCCATGGCACTCTACCCAGGGGGACAGCTTAAGGCTCTGTCTCAAAAAAGAAAAAAAAAAAACCAGTCTTGCTGTGATACCCAGGCTGGAGTACAGTGGCAGGATCATGGCTCACTACAGCCTCAAACTCATGGCCTCAAGTGATCCTCATCCCTTGGCCTCCCAAAGTGCTGGGATTATAGGCATAAGCCACCATATTCACCTAAGATTCTTAATATCATCAACAGCTACTTGTTAGTATCCTATTGCTGCTGTAACAGATTACTACAAATTTAGAGGCTTAAAACAAATTTAAGATGTCAGAAGTCTAAAATAGTTCAGCAGAACTGTGTTCCGTCTGGAGGTTTTAAAGGAGAATCTGCTTCTATAGGCTGCCTACATTTTTTGGCTTGCAACCTCTTCCTTCATCTTTGAAACCAGCAATATAGCATCTTCTCTCCTTTCTGATCTCCTGCCTCCCTCTTATAAGGGTACTTACGATAATTGGACTCGCCTGGATAAACCAAGATACTCTTCTATCTCAAAATCTTTAATCACAACTACAAAGGTCCTTTTGAATGTAACATAACAAATTCACAGATTCCAGGGATTAGGATGTGGACATCTTTGGAGGCTGTAATTCTGTCTTCCAGTTACCATTTATGAAATGTGTTCTGTGTGATAAGCATAATACCAGAAGCATATCATGCTATTTCATTATTCCTTAGGTTGTTTTGCTGATGAGAAAACAGAGGCTCAGAGTTCAGAAGACCTTTCTCCTAAACTCCAGGCCAACCTGCTCAACTGTGTACTTGACACCTCTGTGTGGATAGGCCTCTCAAAGTTAACATGTCCCAAACTAAGCTCTTGGGTTTTCTCCATATAACCTACTTTACCAGCAGAAATCCCCATCTCAGTAAGGGCACCATCATTCCAGCTGCTCAGGTCATTAAAATCACTGTTGACTTTCCTTTTTCTCTCACATCTTACATCTGTTCTGTCACAAAATCTTGTTGTCTCTCCGTTCAAAAGATACCCAGAATGTGACCATACCTTACCATTTACATTGCTACCACTCAGATCCAAGCCCTCATTATCTGTCCCTTGGATTATTATAGCATCCTTCTAACCAGCCTTCCTATTTCTACCCTTGTCTCCAATTAGTATATTTCCAACAGCCACAGTGACCTTTTAAAAAACCTAAGTGAGAGCACACTACTCCTCTCCTCAAAACATAGTACTTTTCTTTCATGTTCAAAAGAAAGGCCAAAGCTCTGTCTCTAACCTTCACAGCCCTACAAGACGGGACTTCATCCTCTATTATTTTTCCCCTTATTCATTTCATTCCAGCTAAACTGACATTCTTGGTGTCCTTTGAACGGTCTATATATGCTTTGCGCCTCCGGGCTTCGCATTTGCTATTTTTTTCTGTGTGGGATATCAGAATCCAGATATTGGCATAACAAGCTTCTTTACCTCCTTTGGGTCTTTAGGAGATATCATTCTGTAGAGAAGCCTTTCCTAGCTACCCCACCTAAAATATTAACCCTCCACCCATCCCTAGTATTTTGTGTTTCCCCTTTTTGCTTTATGTTTTCTCCTTAGCACTTATCCCTACCTAACCTTTCATGTATATTGCTCTTGTAATAGATAGGCATATGTGTGCCCATAAAGTGACCCCTTACTGAGTCTGGCCTCTTGGTATGCATGCCTTCCTCCTTGAATAGGGAAAAGCTATATACCAAATAGAAAATACAGTATATGAGTTGAATCTAAGTCAGAGAAGACATTGTGGCTTTCACCTTGCTCTCTTTCTAGAGCAGTGGTTCTCAACCTTCCTAATGCTGCAGCCCATTAATACAGTTCCCGTGGGTCATGACACACAGACTGAGAACCACTGTTCTAGAGGTTTTCTAGAGGAAACTATCTTTCTTACTGTGATGAAACTCAAGAAGGTCTGTGGAGAAATGAACAGTCATCACCACCTAGTTGTCTTGGAAGTAGACCTTGCAGCCCCAGTCAGACCTTCAGATGATTAAAGCCCTACTCAGTATCTTGACTGAAATCTCATGAGAAACCCTGCGTTAGAACCCAATGAAGATGCTCTCCAATTTCTGATCCATAGAAACTAGGAAAGAAAAAACACAGCCAACTTAACTATGTCTCATAATGAATGTGAGAGGCATCCCAATTTCAAAGATACGGAGGAAAATGTGCTTTTTTTAATTGAAAAAATATGACAATGATGATTTGTTATTATTATTGTTTTCCCCATATAATCTTCAAGAGGGCAGAAATTTTTGTTGGTTCAGTTCACTGCTATAGAGGTAATGCCTAAGACAACATCAGCTTATGAGAGAAAATAGTTGCTGTATGAATAAATAAAAATCAACATGCACAAGGCATATTGTTTGTATGTAGTAGAGCTGGGATTCAAAGCTAGGTCTTTGACTCTAAAGCTTATGCTCTGTTTGTGGCCCATTCTTCAGAATATAGTCTAATAGCAAGATACTCATCTCATTTTTACTCAATCTTCCTTTTTTGCTATGATGATGATATTGGGAAATAATAATCTATAGCTAATAAGAATGGTATTAATTACATCATCTAGGACTGTCCAAAGCACATTGTATGTATTAACCTACCAATATTCACCACACCACCATTATTATTATGGCAGGTACTATTATTATCCCCATTTACGAGGAAACTAAGGCACAGGGAAGAAAGTTAAGTGGCTGATACAAAGTCTTATAACTCACTATACCTGTTTGGGGTAAATAGTTGTATATGCTCTTTCTTTCAACCTTATCTCAACTAAAAGTCTCTTTAAATGGCTTACAAATAAGTATTTAGTAAATCCAAGGTCTCTTAATATTATCTAATGTTGTAATGTTCACATTCCCTATGGAAAAAAAACAACAACAACTTCCATTTGTAGTCTGTATCTTAATACACTGTACTTGGGAATGAAAACTTCAGTCATTTCCATACTTAAAACTTGAAAACTTCAAGAATCACAAGAATGGAGAAGCATGAATCCTATGTACTCAATTTTGATATGAGGACAATTAATGACAAGGGGAGGGGGTAAGCAGAGAGAGGAAGAAGGAGGGAGGAGTGGGGAAGGGATTAGCAGAGAAAGGGAAGGAGGGAGAGGGTGGGGTCTTGGTCTGTGCCACACCTTTTTGGGGCAAGACACGATTCTAAGAGGGACTTTACCTAACAAATGCAATCAGTGAAACCTGATTTCTTGTACCGGCGATGAATTCCCAACAATAAATTAAAAGAAAAAAACTTGAAAACTTATCTTGAAAATTCTGGTTATAAACCTTACTTACATCAAAATTTCTAAACTGGATCTGAACATAAGGTACTGTATGTGAACACCAGTGTCCATGAATAGTCACTTGCACTGTAATCAAATCCTAAATTTGATAAGCACTTTTCATACACTTTCATTTAGAAGGCTCTCACATTTAATCTTTATGATAACATCTGAGAAAACCTCAGGAAAAATATTCTCTTCATTTTATGGATCAGATAATTGAGAATCAAAAAAGTTAAAGACTCCTCTTAAGGTTTCATAGGTAGTAAGTTGTCAAGCCAGGATTTTTCTAAATCCAGTTCCTCATATTGACCTTGACAATTGTTGCAAGGTTTATACTGACCTGAAACTATTAAATCCAGTGCAGCCCGAACTCCAATGAGTCTGGGGAGAAGCTGTGTTCCTCGTGCCCCAGGAAGAATTCCTAGTGTGACTTCTGGGAAGGCCAAATAAGCCTATAAAGATTGAAGGCATGAAGGCCATTAGAAAAAGATGATATGCTCAGAGTTAAGGCAAGCTCTCCCCTGGATTTCCTACACTCAAAGATATTTTTTCATTGAATTAAGATTTCTACAGGGCAAATTACTACACGCCTTCTATCATAAGGCAAAATTAACACATTCCCAGATAAATAAAAACTGAGTTTGTTGGTAGCAGATCTTTCAGCAGAAATTCTTCAGGCAGAAATGAAAGAACACTAAATAGTAACTTGAATTACATGAAGAAATAAAGAACACTGATAAAGTGTAACTACATAGGTAAATGTAAAAGACAATCCCAATGTATTTTTATTTGTATATCCTCTTTTTCTTATCTGATTTAAAAGACCACTAGATACGATATATCTATGTTAATAGAAACAAAATACATAAATACAATTTCTGACAATAATAGCATAAAGGTATTATTTGGTATAATTGGTAACAAAGTTATGGGGAGCAAAGTTTTTGTGTACCATAGAAATATATTTGGTATTAATCTAAGCTAGATTATTATAAATGAATATATAATGGCAGTCATGGGGGGAATAGGGATAGTTATTGAGTACAAAATATAGTTAGATACAATAAACAATATCTACTACTTGATTCCACCATAGAGTGACCATAGTCAACAAGAAGTTATTGTACCCTTTAGAATAGCTAAGGGTTTGGAACTGGAATGTTCCAAACATAAATAAAAAATGCTTAAGGTGATGAATACCACAATTATCCTGACTTGATTATTATACATTACAGCCCTATTTCAAAACATCACATGTACTCCATAAATACAATGTATACAACTATTTTACTCATAATTAAAATTTTGAAAAAAATGTTAATTGTAGGCTGAGCATGGTGGCTCATGTCTGTAATCCCAGCACTCTGAGAGTCTGAGGCGGGTGGATTGCTTCAGCTCAATAGTTCAAGACCACCCTAAACAAAAGTGAGACCCTGTCTCTACTCAAATTAGAAAAACTAGCCGGGCATTGTGGCAGGTGCCTGTAGTCCCAGCTACCTGGGAGGCTGAGGCAAGAGAATTAATTGCTCAAGCCCAAAGACTCTGAGGTAGCTGTGAGCTATGATGCCATGGCACTCTACCCAGGAAGAGTTAAGACTGCCTCAAAAACAAAAAAAAAAAAAGAAAGAAAGAAGGAAAAAGATAAAGATATTGATTGTAATCACCACTAAAAAATAACTCAAAAATATAAAATGAAAGAAACAAGAGAATTAAAAGGGTACATTAGAAAATATCTATTTAACACAAATTAAAATAGTAATGGAAGAACTAAGGAACAAAAAATAGATATAAAGAATAAAAAAATAGCAAAATGGTAGACATTCTTCATTATCAATAATTACATGAAATATAAATGTATTAAACTCTCCAATTAAAAGGCATAGATTGGCAGAATAAACAATACTTAATAATGGTTTAAATGTTATAGTATAAAAACAGAGTATGAGCTAAATGCAATAACATCCCAAATGTAGTTCTTTCAAAAGGAAGCTTTCTGGCTGAGCACAATGGCTCATGCCTGTAATCCCAGTACTTTGGGAGGGTGAGGTACAAGGATCACTTGAAGCCAGGAATTCAAGCCTGGGCAACAATGAGAGATTCCTACTCACTAAAAGAAATTTTAAAAATTAGCCAGGCATGGTGGTATGTACTTGAAGTCCTAGGTAGGTGGGTGGCTGAGATGGGAGGATCACTTCAGCCTAGGAGTTCCAGGCTCTAGTGCACTACAATCATACCATTATCTTTCAGCCTAGGAAACAAAACTATCTCTAAATAATGTTTTCAAAGGAAAAGAAACCATAAGAAAAAAACTATATAGGAACATAGAGAAAAGATCAGAGGAAAAAATGTATAATAAAACGAACAGACTCTTCTTAGTAATGATTCCTGAATTGTGAGTTTAGGGTGATTTTAGTTTTATCTTTATACTTTTCTATATTTTCTAGTCCAGAACAATGATAAAAATTTTTATCATTAGAAAAATACATTACTGACTCGGCGCCTGTGGCTCAATCGGCTAAGGCGCCAGCCACTTACACCTAAGGTGGCGGGTTCGAATCCCCAGCCTGGGCCCACTAAACAACAATAATGGCTGCAACCAAAAAATGGCCAGGCGTTGTGACCGGCGCCTGTGGTCCCAGCTACTTGGGAGGCTGAGGCAGGAGACTCGCTTGAGCCCAGGAGTTGGAGGTTGCTATGAGCTGTGATGCCATGGCACTCTACCCAGGGGGATAGCTTGAGGCTCTGTCTCAAAAAAAAAAAAGAAGAGAGGGACAGAAAGAGGGAGTCAGGAGCAATATAGATGTACAGTAGGATATTTTGACCCAGCCTTAAAAACCCCAACCTCTGGGGGTGCTAGGTTGGGTGGTTCCCTTGAGGTCGGCAGCTCTTTGCCAGCCTGTTCAGACACATTACCCACCCCTACGAAGTAGAGAGGAAAGAGAAAAATGCTATCAATGAAACCTAAACAAGCAAACAGAAAACTTTATGGGATAAAATTGGGGGAAAAAAACCAAACAATAGGGGTAGAAACACTAGCAAAAATGAAGTTCAAATTGTTAAAGAAGGCAACAATGGGAAATTGAAAAGAAAGAAAGAAAAAAGAAAAATCTAGAGGGAATATGTTGAGATTAAAGAAAGAAAAGGAAAAGGAAAGCAGCATATATTATCTTGGTGAATATTGTCGGGGTAACAGGTGATGTTCTAGGGTATGAGTTGTTAATCACAATGCTGATATGGCTATATGAGATGGAGACTGGAGGCCTCTGCTGATTTGTCAAACCCCACAGGGTAGAGATCCTAGATCTTTCCTTAGCCCACTTTTTTAAAGGCACTGTAAACTGCTAACCTTGGCTGAGCAGAAGCTTTCCCAGAAAAGCACTTGTCACTGGGATCACTCTTGAAGAGGCTGTCCATTTGCCACCAGTGTGCCCAAACCTGTCTCACTCTATGCCCCTGACGGCCAAGGCTCTAAGGTGTCTCAGTTCTTGCCTTTAGGCTGCTTAGTCACTAGAGTACTTACTCAAGGTCTCCCTCCTGATCCTTGCTCTGCAACCCTGAGGGCGGAGCTTGCCAGGGCAGTTCTCCCACAGTGGCTCCATATGGTCTACTGTGGAACACCATTAGATCCATTTGGCTCAGGGGCTAAGTCTGGGGCCTTAGACAGCACTTAAGTTCCTCTGCACTCTTGTCCAAGTTGTCCCAAGGTAGTTCAACTGAGTGCCAAGTCCAACAAAAACAAAACAGCTCACAGGTAAGGCCTTTCCAGTTTGCAATCTCACTGCTGCTGCTGTACTTACAACTGTTGGTGGAATTAGACTGAACGAACACATGCAGTCACTTGTCAGTTCTCCACTGCTTTTGTCGTCCTCATGGGGTCCAGAAGTCTTGCTGACTCCCTGTGTCCCCAAAGGGAAGTTTCTGGGCAGATCCCACCAGCCAGAGATGCCTGGAGTCTTCACTCCCTAGTCATATCGTTGCCCAGTTGCAAGGAAGCTGTTACTTGGCCACCATCTTCTGTAAATCGAAAGCTGTTGATTAATATTTGCTAGGCACTGTCCTTAGTGCTTTACGTGTGTAGTATTAAATTATTAATCCTTACTATAATCCCCAAAGTAATTGCTATTATTTATTTTTTTATTTTAGTTGATAAAATTGGGAGAAAAGACTTCCATCAGTGTGTGTAATTTCATTTTTAGATTTTGCTTCTTTCCTGTCAAACTGTTTCTTTCTGGTAAGTTTGGCTTGGTGACTTGAATACCTTTCAGTTGTTGTGGGACAAAACCCATACACAGTATAAAGAAAGGCACAAGTGGAATAAATAACCTGTTGTACAGTACATTCTGTTTGAAGAATGCTCTGATTGTTGGCTGGGGTTGTTTGCAGTATGTTGGGGTTGTTTGGAGTGTGTTGGGTTCTGTTCTCAAAAGTGGCTGAAGCTCGGTGCCTGTGGCTCAAGCTGCTAAGGTGCCAGCCACATACACCAGAGCTGGTGGGTTTGAATCCAGCCCGGGTCTGCCAAACAATAATGACAACAGCAACCAAAAAATAGCTGGATGTTGTGACAGGTGCCTGTAGTCCGAGCTACTCGGAAAGTGGAGGCAGGAGAAGTGCCTGAGCCCAGGAGTTGGAGGTTGCTGTGAGCTGTGATACGACAGCACTCTACCCAGGGTGACAGCTTGAGGCTGTGTCTCAAAAAAAAAACTGCCTCAGTTCACATACTAACCTTAATACTTAGCGGCTATTTGATTTGGAGCCAATCATGAATTTTTTTTTTCTTTTCTTTTTAGACAGAGTCTCACTATGTCACCCTTGCTAGAGTGCTGTGGCGTGACAGCAACCTCCAGCTCTTGGGCTGAAGCAATTCTCTTGCCTCAGCCTCCCGCGTAGCTGGTACTACAGGTGCCTGCCACAATGCCCGGCTATTATTTGTTGTAGTTTGTTCAGGGCCAGGGTGGAACCTGCCACCCACCATATATGGGGCCCATGCCCTACTCCTTGAGCCACAGGTGCCACTCCAGGATTTTTTTTTTTGCAGTTTTTGGCGGGGTCTGGGTTTGAACCCACCACCTCTGGCATATGGGGCTGGTGCCCTACTCCTTTGAGCCACAGGTGCTGCCCAGTATTTTTTTATTTTTATTTTTTAGTTAGCTTAGTTTCTTCATCTTTTAAGTGGGATAACACTGGTGTTTACTTTGTAGGGTTGTTGTGGGCCTGTACAAGGAAGTAGCCTAAGAGGAAGCCCCCCCTCCTTTTTTTTTTAAGAGACAGAGCTTCAAGCTGTTGCCCTAGGTAGAGTGCTGTGATGTCGCAGCTCACAGCAACCTCCAACTCCTGTGCTTAAGCCATTCTCTTGCCTCACCCTTCCAAGTAGCTGGGACTACAGGTGCTTGCCACAACTCCTGGCTATTTTTGGTTGTAGTTGTCATTGTTTAGGAGGCCTGGGCTGGATTCGAACCTGCCAGCTCTGGTATATTTGGCTGGCACCTTAGCTGCTTGAGCCATAGGTGCTGAGCAAAGAGGAAGCACTTTTACAGAGTCAACTATTGTTTTTATGTTATGGGCCAAGATGGAACAGTTGTCCTGTCTAGGACTTAAAGCCCAGGGGAAAAACAGGTAATAGATTATCATACTCTTATTGAGTTGCATACATTGATGTCTGAAATTTGAAAAGTCCACAATGTTACTGCTATTTTATTGTTTAAGTGGAACATATATGTGCCAAACTTTTAAATTTTTGCTAAGTGACATTATTTCATGCTTTTTTTTTTTTTTTTTTTTGCCATTTTTGGCCAGCCTGGGTTTGAACCCACCACCTCCGGCATATGGGTCTGGTGCCCCACTTCTTTGAGCCAAGGCGCTGCCCTTATTTCATGGGGTTTTTTTTTTTTTTTTTTTTTGCAGTTTTTGGCTGGGGCTGGGTTTGAACCCGCCACCTCTGGCATATGGGGCCGGTGCCCTACTCCTTTGAGCCACAGGCACCACCCTTATTTCATGGTTTTAACTTGCGTGTCGTATTTAAAATTTTGAGTTAAATTGAGTGCATTTGCCATTAGTTTCTTTGCTATGTGTATTCATTTTTTATAAATTGCCTGCCTGTGTGCCTCTCAGTTCCAAATAAAAAAAGTGTTAATTAAAAATGGCTTAAAGGCTCGGCGCCTGTGGCTTAAACGGCTAAGGCGCCAGCCACGTACACCTAAGGTGGCGGGTTCGAATCTCCAGCCCGGGCCCGCCAAACAACAATGATGGCTGCAACCAAAAAATGGCCGGGCGTTGTGGCGGGTGCCTGTGGTCCCAGCTACTTGGGAGGCGGAGGCGGAAGACTTGCTTGAGCCCAGGAGTTAGAGTTGGAGGTTGCTATGAGCTGTGATGCCATGGCACTCTACCCAGGGGGACAGCTTGAGGCTCCGTCTCAAAAAAAAAAAAGAAATCCAATGGCAAGAAGTGCTTCAGCAGCATTTCACATACTTTTAATATCCATGCTTTCAGGCTGTCAACCAATATTTACTAAATACCTACTAAGTGCTAAGGCCTATGCAGATACTGAGAGCACAATGATGAACAAAATGGTATCTAGACCAGGTGTAGCTGCTCACGCCTGTAATCCCAGCACTCTGGGAGGCCCCAGATGGCAGACTGAGACTGCCTGAGCTTAAGAGTTCAAGACCAGCCTGATCAGGAGCCAGACCCCTATATCTACTAAAAATAGAAATTAGCCAGGTGTTGTGTGTAGCAAGCACCTGTAGTTCCAGCTACGCAGGAGGCTGAGGGAGAGGATCACTTGAGTCCATGAGTTTGAGGTTGCTGTAAGCTATGATGCCACTGCACTCAAGGGCAACAAAATAAGACTCTGTCACCAAACAAAACAAACAAACAAACAAAAAACCAAGTATCTGCTCTCCTGAAACTTGTACTCTGTAAGGGGAAGATACAGATATGAGCAAGCCAGCCTCCAGAGTTGCCAGATTAAACCTGGATGCCCCATAAAAGTTTGTTTTTAGAGCATATGGTAGTTTTATTTTTAATTATTTATTTATTTTTATTTTTATTTTTTGCAGTTTTTGGCCCGGGCCAGGTTTTGAACCCACCAGTGCCAGTATAGGGGGCCGGCACCCTACTCTTTGAGCCACAAGTGCCGCCCCTATTTTTAATTTTTTAATCTTTTGATTTAATTTCAGAATATTGGGAGGTACACACGTTTTGTTTACCTACTTTGCCTGTTGTACAGATTAAGTCAAAGTTGTAAGTGTGCCGTTCATCCAGACAGTGTGCCCTGCAGCCAGGGGTGTGCACTGACCCGTCCCCGCCACCCCACTCCCCCAGCTTGATTTTCATTAACGTTAACTTCCATACTTGCACTCAAGAGTTGATTAATTCCAATTTGATACTCCCAATACAATTCCAACTTCAAATAAACAATGATAACTTTTTTAACATAAGTCTGTCCCAAATGTTGCATGAAATGTTGTATGAAAATTATTTGCTTTTTACTTGAAATTCAAATTTCACCAGGTTGCTTGTATTTTTATTAGCTACATGTGCTGCCGTCCCTAAAGCCCACAGATAATTACAGAGCCAGGAACTATGATAGGCTATAATGCATATATAGGAGATTATCCCAATTTGGGAGTACAGGGAAAACCTTAGGGGCATCTACTCTGTGGCACGCACCAGGCATAATGCTACACTAATTGTTAGGCTACATCAAAGGCTAGAAACAGAACGTTTTAAAGTGGAACTGTAAATATGCTAGAAGATACTAGAAATATGCTACTTGGATTCACATGAGCTAAGTGTAAAGTAAAATGATATTAGGGATTTCCTGTTACACTGAGTTCACGAATCTTATTTTTTTTTTAAGTCCTCCTGTTGATTGAATGAGCTTCACCATTCTTGATGATAAAACCTTAGTCCATTCCTATTGCCTCAATTGTCTTGTTGTAAATAGCAAAAGCACTTGAATCGACATTTTTCAACCATCTGCCTGACACAAAACTATGAGGCCATAGTTCAAAGCCCCTGATGCCTGGCAACTGCTACCAGCACAGTGGGGAACCTGTGGCCTCCGGGGCCCCATGTGACCTTCTGGATCTTGTGAGTGGGGCCATTTGACTGACTCCAAACTTCACAGAACTAATCCCTTTATTAAAAAGATTTTTGTGGGCGGCACCTGTGGCTCAAAAGGGTAGGGCATCGGCCCCATATGCCAGAGATGCTGGGTTCAAACCCAGCCCCGGCCAAAAACTGTTAAATAAATGAATAAATAAAAATAAAAAGATTTTGTTCTGTGAAGTTTGGACTCAGTTGAGGAGCCTCACTTGGGGATCTGGAGGGGATAAGATTTATACAGAGGTACAAAAGCAGCATCCTTGAAAAACTTGACAGATTTCAAGATGATACAAAAACCTCTTTAGAAAGCCCTCTGCATCAAAAAAGATTATGTTGGCAATGCAATTATCTTTCCTTTAGCATTTTTTTCTTTACCATATTTTTCCTCCTTTTAATAGGATTATTTCTTGAACATGGAAGTTTGAAACCTTAAATCAGGTAGGCTTTTTTTTTTTTGAATTTTGCTTTCCATTGGCTTTTAATTGTCTTAGTTTGAAGTGTTTTTTAATTTTATTTTTTCATTTATTAATTAATGTATTTATTTTTATTGAGACAGAGTCTCACTTTGTGGCCCTTGGTAGAGTACTGTGGCATCATAGCTCATAGCAACCTCCAACTCTTGAGCGTAAGCAATTCCCTTACTTTAGCCTCCCAAGTAGCTGAGACTATAGGCACCCACCACAATGCCTGGCTTTTTTTTTTTTTTTTTTTTTTTTGGTAGAGATGGGATCTCACTCTGGCTCAGGCTGGTCTCAAACCTCTGAGCTCAGGGCAATTCACCAGCCTCGGCCTCCCAGAATGCTAGAATTACAGGCATGCACCACCACACCCGGCCAGGTAGGCTTATTTTTTAAATTATTCTATACTTGACTACAAAAGCCAGACAAATCTTTCCTGACTTACCTAGATCCAGTTGGTAAGATTTCTGTAAAATCTTTAATTAATGTATGTCAAAAAATTTAAATATGTGTGTAGATAGATCACTAGATAGGTACAGATAAACAAGGGGTCCCTTTTGCCAAAACAGCTCTTCACTAATGATTAGATGCTACCAAACTCTTCATCAAAACATAAGAAGAAACATCTGTTCACTAAGACATTCCCAGGAAACCCATCTTCAGGGAGCTCAGTGGGAGGGCCCCGCATGGTTTTCCACTTAACCAGAGACTTTTATAATGACCAGATTTAACCGTTTTCGGTCTCTTTGTGACTAGCATTTTATGTGATAAAATAACAACACTTTTTCCTGCCCTTTCTAGGGTAGACGAGAGCAGCTGTTAATCAAAATGAGTTGCAAACCCCAAGTCCCAGATTTAGTAAATGCTCAGGGAATCTGTCATTGGCAACCCTTCTGGTTATTAATAAATGTAAGCTGCTATAGACTAGAGCCCTCTCCTCCCATCGTGTACTTCACCTTGTTATATTAAGCTTCTTGGTTAGGTCATACCATGCTTATTATAAACATCTCTTATGGGAACAATTCCTGAAATAGCAGAGTTACACATATGCTTCTGAGAATGTATTCTTCTGTTTCACTTATTATTAGATGACGTCTGGTTTTCTTCTCAGAGACCAGAAGTGAACTGATAAATCTCTAACTCCAAGGATGCAGGTGCTTCCATGGTTTTACAGTCAACAAAACTATTATCCATCACTGCTTTCTGCTAACACACAGTCCAAGTGACCAAGCTACAAACACCACTAAGGACTTTCAGTATCCAAAATCCTCTTTGAAAACACTTCTGGGATTGGCTGGGGTAGCAGCAATGGTTTCCGGGAACCCAGTTTTATAACTCTCAGCTGTCTTTGGTCCCCTATTTTTTCTTTTCTAGACTTGTTTTGAGTTTACAGTTAACTCCGCTGAACCTCTAATGTACACTGCTATTGGAGGTTTGTCTCATTTGCCTCAGGGACTTTGTGGTTGAAGGTGGGGTAAAGGACAAGGCAGCTTACATCTGAGATGGCTTTTTTTAATGTATTGTTTAGGGCAGTCATTTCTGGGCCTTCCCGGACTGAGAGCCATCATCAGCCAAAATTTAATTATTAACTTGGGAGAAACTCACCACCTTATTTTCACTTTACCAGCACTCCAAGGACCGTCTTCTGCAAACTGGGAATTGCTCAGAGGCCTACAAGTCAGCTGACATGGGCGGAGCTAACGTCTACAGGGCAGCTTGGGTGAGTGAAAGATAAAAGGTGGGGAGAGGGACTCCACTGATGGGCTGCAGCTGCCTGGCTGCTAGCCCCGGGTCATGAGAGCAGCCGGGCAAGAAAGATACGTAGGAGGGTGGGGGATGACAGCTTTGGGTACAGGTGCTGTTTGGTGCACTCCCCACCACAGTAAGAACACTGAAATAAAGTTCACCCCAAATAATCTCTCTAACTAGGGTGAAAGAAAAGTCATTTTTTAAATTCAATTTCAGAAGTTTCTATTGGGTTAAGTGGCTTTTCAAACATTGATAATATTGTCCCTGCCTTTTATGGGACCATATCTTGTTTGCAAGATACAGAGTATAGATTATGCAAAGTATAATAATTAAGCAAAGAAGTACCTGTGTGGTCCATAAATTAAGCTTCATGGGGAGGTAAGTTCAATGTAGATTAAAAGGGATTTATAAAGGAAGTAGCACATTGCTGGGCTTTTTTAAATTTTTTATCTTTTGAGACAAGAGTCTCACTCTGTTGCCTTGAATAGAGCACCATGGTGTCAGCCTAGCCCACTAGAACATCAGATTGGTTCAAGTGATCCTCCTGCCTCAGCCTCCCAATTAGCTGGGACTATAGGGACTCACCTCAATACTTACCTAATTTTTCTAGTTTTAGTAGAGACTTGAGTCTTGCTCTTGCTCAGGCTGGTCTGGAGCTCCTGAGCTCAAGCAATCCTTCTACCTCGGCCTCCGAGAGTGCTAAGATTATAGGCATGAGCCACCACCCCACCCAGCCCTCATTGCTGGCCTTTAAATACTAAAACATTTTGGATAGCTGGAGGCTTGGGCAAAGCTGTGCAGTTGGGAGAGAGAGAGAGAGAAAAGGCACAGTGGGGAGACCAAGCTTCTTTCAGCACCCCTGGCTAAGGAGTCTGCTAGAACAGGAAAATAGACAGGCAGATGTGGAACAGTGAAAAAAATGTCAGTGTGGATGACCAGATTCATAAATGAATGAAATCCCCCACAATGCCATTTCCCAGATAAGGAAATGCTGTTCCACTGAGACAGAGACCTTAGAACAGAACAAAATGTACCATAAAACAAACAAAAAAGCAAGCCAGGATCAGGGAGTCTGTACACACAGCCCCATGCCCCAAACTGGCACCTTTTGTTGTCAAACTGGCAGCTTTGTGCAATACCCTCAGGCCTTCTCTAGCCAGCCACTTAGAGTCCCTGTCTATGTGCTGCCCAGACTTCAGCACAGGTGATCTCCTCCTCCTCTATTTTCTCTCTCTCTGCTCCGCCTAGGGTGCTCAGAAAATCTATTTTTGGAATATCCTAGATTTTGATATATACTCCAATTCTTGTGGTCATCATTGCTATCACCAGGTGAGGGGACAGGGGAGCGAAGTAGTTAAGTGTTGGGGCTCCGAGTTTAAATGATTTGAGTTCAAATCCCAGCTCTGCAGCTTACTGGTTCTGTGACCTTGGACAAATCGCTTCACGCTCTGTGCCTCAGTTTCTCCATCTGTAAGATTGCATAGGTACCAGAAAGCTGCCTCCTGGTAGGCTGCAGGGATTGAATAATACATGTGTAGCCCACAGAACCTGGTGGCATGTTCTGCGCACTCAGTAACGTATATCGTGCCCTGTCTGAAACTCCTTTCCTTGACCCGGTACTAGATGTCCTCTTAAAGCAGCAGGTAGCACCAGGAATGAAAGGACCCAAGAGCCTATTCATTCATTAGATTTGTGGTCTAACTTCCCATGAAACACACTATAATATCCATGCTTGGGATCTGCTTATCAATCCACAGATACCGAAACCAGCAACACCCAGAGAGATTTCCCTCCTAGTCATAAGGGAAGCCAGTGGCAGAGCCAGAAATAATATTCAAATTCTGAGTTCACTAGACCGTATCACCTGTTGGGCAAATCGACTCTTACTTCCTGCTTCAAAGGAGTGTATCACACCTGATGCTCCGCAGAGCAGTAAAGGGAATCAATCACTTGAACGATAAATTCCAGCAGAGCTGCAGGGAAATGCACTAACACGTTATTTCGCGATTTATTGACTATTTCCCTCATCAGGGTTCTCACCAGACACCCACAGTGCTGGGCTTTGCCCACTGGGAGCAAACAAGGAAAAGGGCAGACCTTGGACACAAACGCTGGTGACTTCCCTACCTGCCCCCGAGCTTCCAGAAGCTTGCAGTCTCTGCTGAAACAGTTTCCCAACTCTGAACACCTGTCGAGTTGACAAGGGAAACAGTGCAAAGAGACCAAATGCAGACTTTACAGGAAGAAAGCCACGGTAGGGGTTCATGTCCCGTAGAGTTGGCAACAGCATAGTTGTGACTCACTGAGTAACCCGGTAGCAGCCAGTTAGAGAGCCTGAGTGTAAAGGATACCTAGCCCACTCTTCAAATGGCATTTCAAGGAAATTAAATCTTACCATGTAAATAGGCCAAAAACAGTAGACCCTCCATAGATGACCACCTCCTTAAGTTGACCTACTTTTCATAGACTGGACATGAACCACACGTATGTAACAGTACAGTAGGCCTAGTTCCTTATGTTGGTTACTTACGAATGTTGACCGACTTGTTGCAGTCCCTTGGGTGCTTACAGAGGTTCTACTGTATTTAAATAACAAGTCCCGTCCTCTCTAATGCAGTCTTCAGTGTTATTAGATTATCAAGCTAGTAGCTTTAAATATATGTTGAGTCTCTGGGATTGATCTTTGGTTGATCCAAGGAAGTTATTTTATTGAATCAAATATAAATGGGAGTGGGAGGGTGTTATGGTTTAAAGCCACTACTAGAAGAAAAAAGGAAAGAAAGAAAGAAAACCAGATAGTGGACTCCACACAAGACCAAACATACTTTGTTGTTGTTGTTAGTGTTTCTCAAATCCGCTTAATGAGGCCATGGAGGCTCATGCACAGAATCCCAGCATCTGAGGAAGCCAACGCAGGGGGAATCACTTGAGGCCAGAAGTTGCAGACCAGCCTGGGCAACACATCCAGACCTCATCTCTACAAAAAAACAGAAAAATTAACCGGGTGTGGTGGCATGTGCCTGTAGTTCCAGCTACTTGGCAGGCTGAGGCAGGAGGATTGCTTGAGCCCAGGAGTTGGAGGTTACTGTGAGCTTCTGTGATCACACCACTGCACTCCAGCTTGGCTGACAGAACAAGACTGTGTCACAAGGAAAAAAAAAAAAAGAGTGTCATCCATTTCCTAAAGGATTTTGACTGATACACACTCAGAGATTCTTACATTACGCAAAAGACCTAACATCTCCCTTAATTATTAATATTTTGTCTTTATTTTTAAACTGCATGTAGCATTTCCTTCTGGTAAAAAATATGCAGCTAATTTAAAGAAAGAGATTTGACCAAAAGAAGAAAAAAACTCTACAAACTTCCATTTTTTAATTGTGGTTTTTTTTTGTTTGTTTGTTTTTTTGAGATAAAGTCTCACTCTGTAGCCCGGGCTAGATTGCCATGGTGTCCGCCTAGCCCACAGCAACCTCAAACTCCTGGGTTCAAGTGATCCTCCTGCCTCAGACTCCCGAGTAGCTGGGACTCCAGCTGCCCACCACTATGTCCCACTAATTTTTCTCTTTTGGGTAGAGGTGGGGGTCTTACTCTTGCTCAGGCTGGTCTCCAAATCACTAGTGAGCTCAAACTATAAGCCAATTTCAGCCTCCCAGAGCTCCAGGATTATAAGCGTGAGACTCACTTTATAATTTGAATAGCTGTTGTCAGATTGGTTTCCATAGAGATTATACCAACTCATAACCTCACCAACCATCTGTGAGCCTGCTCGTTTCCCCACACCTTCACCAACACAATGTGTTCATCTCTGCCAATCTGATAGGTGAAATATGGCATCTCATCATTCTAATTTGCATTTCTCTCATTATGAATATGGTTTCTTAAACCATATTCATAAAGCCGTTTGTATTTCCATTTCTACATTCTATTTGTTCATAGTCTTTGGTCATTTTTCAGTAAAGGCTTGGTTTTATCAATTTCAACAGCTCTTTCTATATTATGGGATTTAGTTCCTTGTAATATGTATTACAAATACATGTTAACCACATGCCATTTGTATTTTTGTTTGTTTGTTTCGACACAGATTTTTTTTTTAATGTAGCTAAATGTCAATCTTATTTCATGTGGCTTCTCTGAGTTAGCCTTAGAAAAGCCTTTCTGGCTCCAGAATTATAAAAACAATCCCCTACGTGTTTTCCTAGTGTTTTTGTGATTCAATATATTTTGGAATTAATTTTAGTGTTTAGAGCATTGGGACTCCATCTTCATCATTTTTCAGATGGCTACCCACTTTTCTCTAGGAAATTACCCTATTTATATACTTGCACATATTTACAAAGAAAAGTGTTTATTAGAGTATCCTTTAGAATTGCAAAAGATTTAAAAACAACCTTAGCATCGGCTTGGCGCCTGTGGCTCAAGTGGCTAAAGTGCCAGCCACATACATGTAAGGTGGCGGGTTTGAATCCAGTCCAGGCCCACCGAACAACAATGATGGCTGCAACCAAAAAATAGCCAGGTGCTGTGGTCCCAGCTACTTGGGAGGCTGAGGCAGGAGACTCACTTGAGCCCAGGAGTTAGAGGTTGCTGTGAGCTGTGAT
>CAUYQV010104068.1:0-11069 GCA_963574575.1 Galagoides demidoff | reverse complement strand
GAGTCCCCTTTTCCTTGCAAATGGCATCATGAGTATGCACAATCTTAAAGCATATTTACAGCCCATATAAATGTTTACCTTTTCCCCTCTAGATAACTGAAGAGCTCTGGTTAAAGCTATCAGTTCGGCTCGGCGCCTGTGGCTCAATCGGCTAAGGCGCCAGCCACGTACACCTAAGGTGGCGGGTTCGAATCCCCAGCCCGGGCCCGCCAAACAACAATGATGGCTGCAACCAAAAAAAAAAAAATGGCCGGGCATTGTGGCGGGCACCTGTGGTCCCAGCTACTTGGGAGGCGGAGGCAGGAGACTCGCTTGAGCCCAGGAGTTGGTGGTTGCTATGAGGTGTGATGCCATGGCACTCTACCCAGGGGGATAGCTTGAGGCTCTGTCTCAAAAAAAAAAAAAAAAATGATTGAATGAAACTAGTAAAAAAAAAATTATTGGACGTGCATAAATGTATTTACATAGATAATTAGTTTCCTAATAATCAAATTATAAAACCAGAAGCCTCACCTAAGTTTCATGGCAGAGGTCCGATTTGCTTTGTTTTGCTGTTAGCCCATAAGGTAGTGTTTTTCGATCTTTTTTATCCCTGGCACATGTGAACCTATAGTTAGACGTATGAGGCACCCTTAAATTATGTTGATCAAAAAAAAAAAAAGAGTTTAAAAAAAGAATATACTTACTATGCTTTGAACTTCTTTTGAAAATAATTTAATCAATGATCTTTAAAAATGTTCCCGGCCCACCAATTGAAAATCATTGCCATAAGGGAGAGATTTCATCAAAGTGTTCTTGAATAGTCAACTACGAAGGATTCTGCAGGTGACTGGAGGGCCTCTTTGGTCTCCCCAGCTGAGGATGGAAGCAGGTTGCACAGTGCAGCTAAGTGGCGTGGTGGGTGCTGAGTGGGTAAACACCTCTGGTGCCCACAACCGTCCCCAGTTTCTGGAATGGAATAGGGACACGGGGACACCAGATGGGGGCAGAGTGTGTCACTGATGAAATGCAGCCTGAGTGAGGACAGAGCTCCCCAGAGAACAGAGCAGAGAAACAGGGAGAGGCATTTCGAGTGCACAGCAATCCCCAAAATTTGGGGCATCAGGGACCAGTTTCAGGGAAGATTAATTTTCCACAGACAGGGATAGGTTTTTACATGATTCAAGCAAATCACATCTCCACTTCAGATCATCAGGCATTCAGTTCTCATAAGGAGCCACAACCTAGATCCCTCACACACGCAGTTTATAATGGGGTTAGTTCCAGTGAGAATCTAATATTGCTGCTGACGTGACAGGAGGCAGAGCCCAGGCATGATGTGAGTGAAGGGGGCGGCTGTAAATACAGACGAAGCGTTGCTCACTTCGTGCTGTGTGGCTGGGCTCCTAACAGGCCGGGGATGATACCAGTCTGTGACTGGGTTTGGGGACCACAATGTTAGGAGGAATGAGGCAAGCTGGAGGCACTGGTGAGGGGGGAGGGAAGGTGAGAGATTGCCCACTTACTTCTCTGAAAAATCCCCCAAATTATTTCAGTCCTTCAGTTATTGGTTTGGAAGGAATTATATTCTGCCAAAATAAGACTTCCAAATAAAAATAATTCTGTTAAATATCATAGAGGGACACCGACCTGTAGTCACTGGACCTGGCCACCTCCCCTGCGTGTGCTCTCTCCCCGCCCCCTAATCACTGACCTGTCTTCATTGACCTGAGTTCCATTCCAGTTTCCTCTTCGTGTTTTAGGCCCATGTTAGAGCTGCTCTTGCTCATTTTAAAAGCCTGCTGAACTGTGTATTCACTGAACGCAGGAACAATCTCTTAAATATCCATATTTTCTGCAGGACCTGAAACCCAGAACACAAGGCTTTGGACATTGCAGGAGTTTAAATGAATTAATGAATGCCATCTCCAAAATGCTAACATTTAAAAATAATAGTTTTGTTTGTTTCTTTCTTTTTTTTTTTTTTTTTCCCTGAGACAGAGTCTTACTCTGTTGCCCTGGCTAGAGTGCAGTGGCGTCATCGTAGCTCACAGCAACCTCAAACTTCCGAGCTCAAGCAATCCTCCAGCCTCAGCATTCTGGATAGCTGAGACTACAGGCATGTGCCACCACACCCACCTGATATTTTTCTATTTCTGGTAGAGATGAGGTCTCACTCTTGATCAGGCTGATCTCAAACTCCTAATCTCCAGTGATCCTCCTGCCTTGGCCTCCCAGAATGTTACGACTGCAGGTGTGAGCCACTGCGTCTGGCCTATATTTTTAGTCTCAAAAAAAAAAAAAAAATCTGAATCCCACAGCGATCATCTTGCTTTGACAGTTCCTGCAGACTCCCTTCCAATGAGACTGAAGTACAAAGTCAGGGAAGTGCATCAGAGCCTTCAGTCTCCTGAGTTATCAGTTTGGCAGCCTTCACCAGCGTTAAATTAGCCAGAAGAAAATGAGGGAAAGTCTGCCAGCATGTCATACACGTCGGGGGGAAAAGTACAGAATGAAATCGTATTGACAAAATATGTCTCTTTTTTCCATAGAATTGTTCATTTGATCTTTATCTCAAACTTTCCCTGACATGATTAACCAAAGAATGAAAATGGATGAGATGAGACACATCAGAGGCTATTTGATTATAAAGTTTCGATTTCTAGGCCACGGATACGGGTTCCCTATAGAAACAGTTTCTCGAACTTTGTCTATTCCATTTCCAGGACTCTTAATGTTTTCAGGTCCTTTTCTGAGGAGCAGATTCCGGTTAGGCACATCTTAAATACCTGACAGTTTTCCTGAAACTTCTGTTTCCATTTGTCTCATTTAAATTTTGCCCCATTCCTCCTGGTTAGACCCTCTTCCCGTCACCATCTTGTAGATAATTTCCATATTCCTTTTTAGGCGTAATTTAACCACGCTTCACGCATTAACTCGAGTAGACAGTATATGGTATAAATTACAGAAAACAGCGATGTGTGAAGACATTCCGTGGTGAATAAATTAAGGCATTAATTTCAGACTTATCAAACTAACACTTTTTAAAATTTGTGGTTCCAATAATTTTCAGACCTGTTTCTAGAGTCTTTGGAATGGGGGAATTAAATGAAAGAGATTAGTCTGAAATTTCTACTTTTATTTCAGAGGATGGAGTCCAGCCAGTCGTGAATACTTAAAAGAGGGAGAGTGTGAAGAAAGAAAACCAAACCTGGAGGCCTCGCTCTGATCTAAGGAGATGGACAGCCGATGTCCATAGCATTTGGACACACCAGTGGTAAAGAATGGGTTTAGCCACACATCAATCTGGCAGAGGGGAGAAAGTAAAGAGTATTGACAATTCAGAGAGGACTTTGTTTTTTCCAAGACAGAGTCTCACTATGTCACCCTTGGAAGAGTGCCATGGCGTCACAGCTCACAGCAACCTCAAACTCTTAGTCTTAAGCGATTCTCTTGCCTCAGCCTGCCAAGTAGCTGGGACTACAGGCACCAACACCCACCTATTTTTGTTATTGTTGTCATTGTTGTTTAACAGGCCTGGGCCTGGTTCAAACCCACCAGCCCTGGTGCATGTGGCTGGCACCCTAACCACTGAGCTATGGGTGCCAAGCCTTCTTCTTCTTTTTTTTTTTAGACAGAGTTTTACTCTGTTGCCCCAGGCTAGAGTGTCATAGGGTCAGCTTAGCTCATAGCAACCTCAAACTCCTGGACTCAAGTGATCCCTCTGCCTCAGTCTTTCAAGTAGCTGGGACTATAGGTACCTGCCACAATGCCTGGCTACTTTTTTCTGTTTGGGGGAGAGATGGGGTCTCATTCTTGCTCAGGCTGATCTCAAACTCCTGAGCTCAAAAGATCACCCGCCTCAGCCTCCCAGAGTGCTGGGATTACAGGTGGGAGCCACCATGGCCAGCCTAGAGAGAGAGGACTTTCTTGCACACTGAGTGTATGTGCAGAGTGATAAGAGTTCCAATAGACTGAAGGACTGAACTTGTTTATAACGTGAAGAGAAAGTGTCTAAAAAGGAGAACCTCGAGCACATTTAATCAGAACGTCTATGTTCCAAGGAAAAACTTCCCAGCACAAGCTCTCCTAGGATCCTGGGAGTTCTGATTTCCACAACTGATACAGAATGGAAGAATAAGCAGCGTAGAACTGTCACCAAAAAGCCACACACACACAGAGACACACCCTTATTTATAAGTAGTGAGTTGTTTTTTTTTTTTTAGACAGAGTTTTGCTATGTCCCTGTGTCTGACTCGTGTTTCTATATCACCTCCTAGAACAGGCCTGCTATGGTGTCATAAATAAGAGCCAACTGGCAGAGCAAACAGAGACGTGCTCCCTGGGCTCGGTACTTAACACACATTCGTCCAGTTAACTCTGCATAATTCTGTGCGGGCTCTCTTCTCCCCTAAGCCGCCTGAGGTGATCTGTGAAAATGGTTCGCTATTCACTTGACCCAGAAAACTCCAAGTCAAGAGGCTCAAATCTTCGTGTTCACTTTAAGAACACACGTGAACCTGCCCAGCCCATCAAGGGTGTGCATATACGAAAAGCCACCAAGTATCTGAAGGATGTCACCTTAAAGAAACAATGTGTACCATTCCAACATTACAATGGTGGAGTTGGTAGGTGTGCCCAGGCCAAACAGTGGGGCTGGACACAGGGTCGGTGGCCCAAAAAGAGGGCTGAATTTTTGCTGTGTATGCTTAAAAATGCAGAGAGTAATGTTGAACTTAATGGTTTAGATGTAGATTCTCTGGTCATTGAGCATATCCAGGTGAACAAAGCACCCAAGATGCGTCGCTGAACTTACAGAGCCCATGGTCACATTGACCCATATATGAGCTCCCTCTGCCACATTGAGATGGTCCTTACTGAAAAGGAAAAGATTGTTCTCAAACCAGAAGAAGAGGCAGCACAGAAGAAAAAGATATCCCAGAAGACACTGAAGAAACAAAAACTTATGGCTTGGGAATAAATGCAACACAAAATAAATGCAAATAACAGTAAAAAAAATAATCAAGGGAAATGGCAAGAGAGAGGAAAACATGTTCCAAAGCTTTGCAGTTAGAGGAGTAAGGGGAATAAAGAATTAAGACCACCATGCTGTGAGGAGCTGGGAAGAGGATGTCATGGTGACACAATGAAGAAGCAGGAATGAAATGTTTTGTAGATCATGTTAAGCATTTTGGTCAAAGGAGTCACTGAAGGATTTTAAGCAAAAGGATGTATAACCAAATCTATTTTACGCCATCATTCTAATGTCTGTGTAAAGATCATGTTAGAAAGAGGGAAGAGGAGAAGCAGGTAAACCAGTTAGGAAAGATTTTTGTTAGTCCGGGAAGAGAGTCTAGTGGTTTGAAACAGGGTGGAGGTGGTGTGATACTGAAGAAGCATACACATACTAGGAGTTAAATGATAAATGATGGATTTGACTTGGGTTTGGAAGATGTGAGAGAGGAAGAAAAGTGGCCTGCTTCATTGAATGGGATTAAAGATCTCAGCTTTCAGACAAAAGTGAATTTAAAGCCATTGACCCATCTTTTGTAAAACAACACCTTATGGAAAAAGAGAAATTAACTCATTCATTTAAAATAGATTTATTGAACTCCTACTAATAGCAGAGTTTTGGGCACCTAATGGGAACGTTAGAGATAGATGTAATCTCTGCTCTAATAGTACTTGCAAACTAATAAGGAAAAAAGTAAGCAAACACGTAGATAATAGTTGTAATGTACCTACATCAGTTTTCTGTGACTGCCATAATATATTACCAGAAACTTGGTGGCTTGCCCAACAGAAATTTCTTTTCTCATAGTTCTGAACACCATGAACTTGAAATCAGTAGTTACTGAACCAGAATTAAGGTGCTAGCCAGGCTGCACTCCCAGGAGGCTCTGGGGCAGGATTCACTTCTTGCCTCTTCCAGCTTTGGCCGGCTGCCAGCATTCCTTGGTTTGGGGCTGCATCATTCCACACTCTCTCTGTCTGTGGTCACACTGAGTCCTCTTCTGTGTAAACTTCACCTTAGGCTCCCTGTTATAAGGACACTTGTGATTGCTTTTACTATCCACCTGAATAATTTGAGTTAATCTCAACCTCTCAGTATCCTTAACTTACTCACCTTTGCAAAGCCTTTTTTTGTAACACAAAAGAATATTGAAAGGTTTTGGACATTAAGACCTGGATATCTTTTGGAGAGAACATGTGCTTGCCCCATGAAAGGCATAAACAGGGAGCTGTGATGCAGGATATTGACGCATCACTAACTTGATGGCTGGAAGGTAATGACAAGGAGGACTGGAATGGGCTAAACTGAAGAGACAGACTGAGAACTGATCATTTAGAGTTTTGCAGGTGTCCAGATTTTGTTCTAAATGCATCGGGAATTCATCCAAGGTATTGAATTAGAAAGGCAATGGGATTTGATTTGCATGTTTAAAAAGATTATTTTAGCTGCTGTAAAGAAAACTGGTAAAAATGGATGGCAATGGGAGCAGGATGACGTGCCAAGAGGCTCCTGTGGTCATAAGGGCAGTATGATGGCAGGAATACGGTGATGATGGTGGAGATGTAGCATAAAGCACAGAGCTGAGATTTATGTTAGAGATGAAATATTCAGGATTTAACTGGATTGAACGTGGAAGATGCAAGGGACAAAGACAAATAAGAGATGGCCCTTGGATTTCCAGCATGAGCAATTAAATAGGTGATGATGCTATTTACTGAAGTGGGGGGGGGGTGATGCAGGAGAGCTCATTTCCCTGCCCTGGGAATATGAAGGCTGAGCTGAGAGGCTTCCAAGTGGAGCTGTTAAGTAGGCAGTTGGGGGAAGTGGTCTGGAGCTCAAAACAGATGTATAGGCCAAAAATATAAATGAAGAAGTGTAGCATAGAGGTAATAATTAAGGTAATGAAAATAAATAAGTCACTTAGAAAGAGTTGTCTGAAGAAAGGTGAAGAGAGTCCAAGGCAATTCCCTGAGGAATGCCAGTGCTTGAGGTTAGGTAATGGAGGAAAACCAAGCCAAAAAAAGAAGTGACCAGTAACAGGAAGGAAAAATACTCATAAGAGGATAGTGTCCCAGAAGTCAAGAGAGGAGATCGTTTCATAGAAGAGTGAAGACATAAAATGTTCTTTGTATTTGGCAACATGGAGGTCACGGCTGACTTGGATGTGAGCAGTTTTGGTGAAATAATGGGACTGAAGCCAGCTTGGTCTGATGATCTAATGGGAAGAGCAAAGGGGTGAATGGGAAATATAAGTGAGGAATTGGAGGCAACAGACAGGCAAGTTTCTGGGAGTTTTCTTATGTGTGGGGGAGCAAAAAAAATATATATAAATATAATCAGACAGAGATTTTAAAGAAAAATACTACTCGAATGCGGTTGTATATTTTCTGAATGGAGGTGATACAGTAGAGAGGAAGAGATCTGTTGATATTGTGATTAAAAAGCCACATGGTGATTCTACCTTCTTGGGAAAAGGAGTCTGTAATTTTCAGCAGTCCGCCTGCTCCCCTCTGCTCGGACATGCACCTATATTCCAACCCTCTCCTGGAAAGGCAGGAGCACGCTTTCGGCATTAACCAGGGTGTCCATGTCTGCATCAGAGGCTATGCCTTCCCTGGGGCCTTTCTCAGCAGAATCTTTTTCCTCTGCTCCTTCCACGTGAAAAGTTCTGGAGTTCCTTTTATGAATTAAGAGAAGCAATCTTAAAATCTGTTTTGTTTTTATTCCCAGACATTGTATGTCTTGCTAGCAATGGTATGGCACAATCTTTTTCTTGGGGAGGTAGGATTGGGAGAGTAGTATTAGTTAGTCATCAGATGTTCTTAAATGCTTTCAGCGTGGGAGGCTTCCAAAATAGCCCACACCCTTTCCCCCACACAGCTCCCAATAATATAACATCCCATGCTTCACCCTATACATAGAATTGGGCTGTTATCCCAAGATAGATATACAGACAGGGATTGAGATGGAGAAAAGACTTCAGAGCATTCAGCCTTCAGCTCCTGGCTTCAACCACTTTACTCTCCAGCCTTGTAACAGAGATGTCAGGATTTGAATATTGTTCTCAGATACCTCGATCACTAGCTTCCTTGCCTTGTTTGTAAAGATGAAATTTAAAATGTGCCCAGGGAATATGTAATACTATTAGATAGCTGTTATTATGAACAGAAGATATCAAGGAAAAAATGGGCATTAGGACTGTACTCCTTGAGAAATGGGATCTGTTCTTTTAATCAGGTGCAGTGCTGTTGAGGATGGAGGATTTGACAAAGGGAGAAGGTTAGCAGAGGAGTTTCGTCTTCTCCGTCCTTCCTCATCTTTCCTTGGCTTTGAATTTGCACAGCTCTATGATCAGAGGACAGGATAGAATTTTTAAGCACTGACCCCTAGGCTACTAATGTTTACTTTGAAAGTTCCTTTATGTCAGAAAATATGATAGTAACCTCCCTGTGGGTGGGAGGTTTTATCTTTTTAAGGGGTCAGGAAAGGCAAAGGTCAAGGTAATTTCCTATCATTCTCCCCACCAAGATTATTTGGAAAAAACTTGAGGTTTATGCTGTGCTAAAAAAAACCCAAAACTCACCTGAAAGAAGCATGCCTTGATTCTGAAAGTTAAACCGTGTAGTAGGGCAAAAGTCCATTGTTGCAGCCACAGGGCAAAAATCAGGCTTGATAATGATGTTCATGAAACTGCGACATGGCAGAGCCCCAGAGGAGCCTGATTAAGAGTTGCAGTTAGGAGCTCGTTGCCCCACGGGGACAAATTCTGACCTGTGTGCACACTGAGGCAGTTTAGAAACACTTCGAATCTTGGGGGAGCTTAGCAACTCAGCCACCCTTAGTGATTAAAAAAAAACAATAACCCCAAAGAGAGTACTAATGCCAAACTTAACTGTCCTCTCAAAACCGGGTCACAAGAGAATCATCATCATTTATATATAGGATAATTATATTTTAAAGTATAGTGTTATCTCAGGATAAGTTTATCTGTAGCTTGCTCCTGCAATGAATGATATAATTTTTTTTTTTAATCTCAGCAGGATGCATTGATACTGGCCTAGACTATTCTGAGTTCTCCCAATATGCTCTTAATCATCTGTCTTAACCACCGGGGTGCCAAGACAGGGTGAGCAATGTTTAGAACTATATAAAGACCAGGGATGTGGCTGAAGGGAAGAGAGTACTTTTCTTAGTGGAAGAGCGCCCTGAAGTACAGTGCTGACATTCAGGTTTTGCAGAAAGGGCTGCAAACTCCGATTGTAAGCAGAGACATAGTACACATTTCCACTACTGATTGGTGAAGCTGAAAACCACAGTGTTTTCAAAACATCTCAAAGGATAATTTGGCTCATTCAAAATGATACCAATTTTTAAATATAGCTCTGAAGCCCCCACCCTTGTACTCAGGGGCCAGTAAGCCAGGTCGCCTGTTCCTCACACTCTGGCCTGTGACCTTCCTCATGGTGCTCATCGTGGCTCAGTCAGCATCTCCTTGGGGAGAGGACAAGATGAGCAGGGCGAGGGAGGCGCCATCGCAGGGAGAGGACTTCCCAACCTAATTGCTCTACTTCAAGGGCTTGTCAGTTTATTGTTGGTTTCTCCTTCATTTAGAAATGAAGCCCTTCAGAGACTCATCAGATTCCAGTTTCAACTGTGGTTTCATGGAGAGAGTGACTTGTCAAAAGCCAGTGGAGTAAATGCAAGTGAGATAGAGCAGATGCTGCAAACTGCCAGAGAAGCCGAGGCTGTACTTTATTACATGCCAGATTCTGACAAGGAAAAGCCAGAGTGCCAGGAATCTGAGCTGCCCTAGTGACTGGGCACCTAAATCTCAGGCCATGAGGCAACACACCAGAGGTCAGGTCAGACTGCATTTCACCAGAGCCCCAAGCCGATGAAGTCACATCGAAACTTGGGTGGACAAGACCAAACCATGTCAGCCCTATTACTTACCAGAGAAAGACTGCAATCTTCCCTGAGATTTCTTCTCCTGTGTTACTCAAGGCCAGGCAGCATTTTGAGAGCCCAAAAGAGTTTCAGTAATTTGGAAAGTCACAGTCCCCAAGATTGAAAACATTACTGGACATTCAGGAGCCAATTCCCTGAGTCAGTTGACCTCCTGACCACTATGTCCTTAATACATGACTGATGGCTTGATCTTCTTTGGTGTCTGCACCTTTTCAAATATTGACTCTTCTTTATTTTCAGGCACTCTCATTTCCAGATGAAGGCATCGATGACTGAACAAATGTTTTCTAAATTGTATAAGTCTCTGTGTTAGATACCAGGCCAAGAACACAGAAGGTAGAGGGCACTGGCTCTCCCTCAAAGGACGTTTACAGAGCACACTGGTCACTGTGCTGCCCCCCTCCCCCACCGATGTTACAATATAGGATAGTTGAGAATAAATCCTGAATAAGAGGCAAGTGTGGTGATAGTTATAGAAGCTCAGATGACTGAAGTGAGCAGACAAATAAATCAATGTTGAATCATTACAGTGCAATAGGGATTTCTTTTAACCACTAAATTGACCGTACTCTAATTAAATGTGCAAACACAGAATGACTTTAATTGTCCCCTATTATTTTTCCCTTATGATGGGGTAAAAATTGGAAGAGAAAAACCATCTCCTAAATGGTTATTTAGCACACATCCTAATGACTGACTAGTTTCTTGGGTGTGGAGTTATGCAGGATACTGGGTTGAGGGACTGAATTAATTCAAATGACCAAATCAAAGAGGTATTTGGTATATATACTATGCTTTACCTAATAACAATGATCAAAGCCATCTTATTTGTCAGGTTTTAGGTTCTTTGTATACTGGACTAGTATCTTGATAATTTTTTTTATTTTTTATGTTTTTAAAATTTCAGGTTATATGAGAGTACAAACAACCAGGTCACAATATTTGTATTTGTTGTTTTTTTTTTTTTTTGAGACAGAGCCTCAAGCAATCCTCCTGGGTAGAGTGCCATGGCATCACAGCTCACAGCAACCTCCAACTCCTGGGCTCAAGCGAGTCTCCTGCCTCCGCCTCCCAAGTAGCTGGGACCACAGGCGCCCGCCACAATGCC
>CAUYQV010104066.1:0-10150 GCA_963574575.1 Galagoides demidoff | reverse complement strand
TTTTCCCCTTTATAGCTCATAGCACCCTCCAGCTCTTGGGCTTAGGGGATTTTCCTGCCTCAGCCTCCCAAGTAGCTGGAACTACAGGCCGGCTATTTGTTGTTTGTTGTTGTTGTTGTTGTTGTAGTTTGGCTGGGGCTGGGTTTGAACCTGCCACCCTCAGTATATGGGGCCGGCCCCCTACCCACTGAGCCACAGGCGCCACCCCTCTGATCCAGTTCTTTTCCACCATCATGTATTACCACCTTGCAGCACACTATATAAATCTACGCATTTATCATGAAGATTATCTGACTTCCTCCGGTAGACCATAAGCTCCATGAAGCCATGTGTGTTCAGTTCACTGCGGATGGTGAGTGTCTACAACAACGCTGGGCCAACTGGAGGTGCTCATACCTATTTCTTGAATGAATGAGCATGTTCTTTACTGTGAATTATGTTGGCAAAGAGCTGGAGGCAATCTAGATATAAGAAAAGTTAAACCGTAAAAGGCAATATATGTAGATGATGGAATACTACACAAGTCAGAAATAATGAACCTGATGGCCTTTAGCAACACCAAAACAATAGCTCTCAAAAACAATGAGTGAGGAAAACAGACATTAAAGGCATTAGGGTGGGGGGGGTGGAGGAGGTAACAGAGTAATAGGGTGGAGGTTGGAGGGGGAAAATGACTAGAGTTAATATTATCAAGGACCTTGCCAACCAGATGGCAAAAGTACCATGAATGGAGGGGTAGTTACTACCTCAGCTCTCGACACCTTAAGTCTGAAAGAAAAAACAAAATTTAAAAGACCTGGATGGTCAGTTACTCATTGAGCAAACCTCCAGCAAGTCTGTGTCGGGCAGCGTATAAGAGGTGAGGATACAGCCGTGAACAAACCCGATAAACATTTTTTCAAAATACGTAGTATGGCAAATGGCGATAAGCACGGAGCAGAAAAGGCCTGGAAGAGGCCTAGAACGTTCTTGGAGCGGGCGACTCAGGCCCCGGCTGGTTAGATTGAAAGGCACGGATTTTTAGGTGAGACCTTTGCCCTCGGGGGGGTTCCAGTCGAGGCAGGGACCAACCAGCCCTCCCGACTGCAGCCCCGAGTGGGCGGGGGGAGGGGGCTCCGGGAGCTCAGCAGCAGTGGGGTCTGGGGGCGAGGTCCCCGAAGCCAGCCGCCCACCCCGGCAGCTGGGGTGAAGGCGGGGGGGGGGGGGCGCCGTGTCCCCGGCTCCCGCGAGCCCCACCCCGGCTGCCGACACGCCCCTCCCCCACCCGCCGCGCCCACCCGGGGCACTCACGGTTCTGCTCGGCTAAGGGAAGGTGCGCGGTGGTGAAGGCCAGAAAGGACTCGTTCCCCATGTCCCAGTCCAGCAATCCCGGGACCTGGCCATGGAGGCTGTCCCAGAAGTCGAGACGTTCGAGTTTGAGGTCCACCTTCAGCGAAAGCAGAGCCCCGCGCGGGGTGGGAGAGGCGGGAGACTAAGGTTGGGCCTGGGAAGTACTTCCTCAAATGAGCCGGCTGGGATTGAATTAGGTCGGGCGCATCGCAGGTGTGGAGGGTCCCATTTGACGCCTTTAATCGTCTCTAGACTCTGCCCGACAGGTCTTTCCTCGATCCCTGCCCTTGTATTTCGGGATTTGAAGACCTCGGGGGCTCAGAAGAGAGGTATCCCAGACCATCTTCCTCCTCTGCATTTGCACAAAACTCTTATTTGGAACAAACAGTGATCCCATGAGAGTATTAAGAACTGTTTTCTAGAAGTTCTGGAAGGTTTCATGGCTTATCCAAGATCACATCTGCGGTAGATGGTGGAGGTAGCATTAGATTGAATGGTGACTTAATTTTTAAAATTCTGCTTTTACTAATTTCTAATTTACAGAAAAATACCCAGAATGCTATAAAAATAATTCCTGTAATACTTTGTCACCTAGATTCACCATTACTCCAATTAATAAAATTAAAAAATATTTATATTTTTCTCTCCATATATAATACATAGCATAAGACATGTATTATTTTTCCCCAAACTATCTGAGAATAATTTCAGACATCATGTGCTTCTATCCAGAAATAATTTGGTTATTTCCTAAAAACAAGGATACTGGCTTACATGACTAGAAAATCAGAAATCAGAAAATTATAAAAATCAGAAAATGTAACATTGATTCAACATTCAATATAAAGATCAAATTTCATCAGTTGTCCCAATAATATTATTTATATATTTTTTTTCCTCATTTGTGATTCCCTTCAGGATCATGTAGTACAGTTCATATCTGTGTCTCTTTAATATCCATTAATCTAGAGAAGTCTCTCTGCTTTTACAATCTTTTATAACATTGACTTTTTCTTTTAATAACATTGACTTTTATTTATTTATTTATTTTGAGACAGAGTCTCACTTTGCTGCCCTTGGTAGAGTGCCAGTGGTGTCATAGGTCACAGCAACCTTAAACTCCTGGGCTCAAGCGATCCTCTTGCCTCAGGCTCCCAAGTAGCTGGGACTACAAACGCCCACCACAACCCCTGACTGTAAAGACCCGGTCTCACTCTTGCTCAGGTTAGTCTCCAGCTGGTGAGCTCAGGCAATCCATCCATCTTAGCCACCAGAGTGCAATATTGACATTTTTGAAGAACAGGAGCCACTTATTTTGTAGAATGGCACTCAGTTTGGGTTTGGCTTGTATCTCCTCATAGTTTATGCATTTTTGGCAAGAATACCATAGAAGTGATGTTTTTCTTTTCTTTTTTTTTTGAGACAGTCTCACTATGTAGCACTCCTGTCACAGCTCACAGGAACCTCAAACTCCTGGGCTTAAGCTATTCTCTTGCCTCAGCCTCCTAGGTAGCTGGGACTACAGGCACCTGCCACAACACCCAGATATTCTGTTGTTGTTGTAGTTGTCATTGTTGTTTGGCAGGCCTGGGTTAGTTTTGAACCCACAGCCCCGGTGTATGTGGCTGGCGCCCTAGCCACTGAGTTACAGGCAGCGAGCCAGTTTTTCTTTTCTTTTTTTTAGACACAAAGTCTCACTTTCAGTAGAGTGTTGTGGCATCACAGCTCACAGCAACCTTCACCTCCTGGGCTTAAGCGATTCCCTTGCCACAGTTTCCTGAGTAGCTGGGACTATAGGCGCTCACCACAATGCCTGGCTATTTTTTTGTTCCAGTTTGGCTGAGGCCCGGTTCAAACCCGCCACCCTCCGTATATAGACCAGTGCCCACAGGTGCTGCCCCAGTTTTTCTTTTCTTAATACACATCAAGAGGCACATGATGTTGCTTTTTCTCTGTATTATTAGTGATGTTAATGTCAATCATTTGCTTAGTGGTGTCCACCAGGTTTTTCTACTGTAAAGACAATTCCCCCCCCTCCACCCCCGACTCTGAGACAGAGTCTCATTCCTAGGCTCAACCAATCCTCTTGCCTCAGCCTCCCAAGGAGCTGGGACTACAGGAACCTGCCACAATCCCCAGGTAATTTTTTCTTTTCTTTTCTTTTCTTTTTTTTTTTTGAGAGACAGAGTCTCACTTTGTCACCCTTGGTAAAGTGCTGTGGCATCACACAGCTCAGAGCAACCTCCAACTCCTGGGCTTAGATTCTCTTGCCTCACTTTTTTCGTAGAGATAGGAATCTGCTCTTGCTCGGAGAGGGTCTCTAACTTCTGAACTCAAGGAATCCTCCCTCTTCAGCCTCCCAGAGTGCTAGGATTACAGGTGGAGCTACCACACCTGGCCATCTTTTTTCCCTTTTGTAATTAGTAAATAATTTGTGAGGAGATACTCTGAAATTATCTAAAACCCTGTTCCTTATCAAACTTGACTCACTAGCACTCATTTATGATTACTGCTTGAATCGATCATTATTATGATTGGTTGTAAATGATAATATTTCTAAATTCATCATTATTTCTAATTTATTTAGGTAGCATTCTATTATAAGGAGGAGCTTTTGCTTCTCCCTTATTTGTTTGTTGTTAAGTATGGACTCAGTGTATTCTTACTTAATGAATACATTGGATTCAATGAATCAATTCAATTAATGAATGGATTATAATTCATTACCATTATTATTTGGGCTTTTCTTTTTCTTAGAGTTTCACTTTGTCACCCTCAGTAGAGTGCCATGGCATTATACCTCACAGCAACCTCAAACTCCTGGGCTTAAGTGATTGTCTTCCCTTAGCCTCCAGAATACCTGGGACTACAGGCACCTACCACAATGCCTGGCTATTTTTTTAGAAACAGGGTCTTGTTCCAACTCAGGCTAGTCTTAAACTTCTAAGCTCAAGCAATTCTCCTGCCCTCAGCCTTCCAAAGTGCTAGGATTACAGATGTGAGCCAGTGTGCCTGGCCTGTTATTATTATTTCATAATAATCCTCAAATTGCCCCATATTTGCCCTGTGGAAGAGGTAATGCCCTCTGGTTCCTTTGTGTGGCATCCTGGGATTCCCTATCAGAGCGACCCTGTATTCTTTTGCATGTTCCTTGTTTACTACATCAGAAACTCTAAAAGTAGTACTAGAGGACCCTCAAATAAATGTTGTTGTTTTCAATTTTTTTTTGTAGGAACAAGGTCTTGCTATGTTGCCCAGGCTGGCCTCAAACTCCTGGCCTCAAGTGATCCTCCTGCCTTGGCTTCCTGAAGTTACAGGCGTGAGCCACCACACTCGGCATAACAACTTCCTTTTTAAAATTTGCTAAAGTACATATATTATACATCAATAAAATTTGTTGGCTCAGCGCCCATAGCACAGTGATTATAGCACCAGCCACATACACTGAGGCTGGTGGATTTGAACCTGGCCTGGGCCAGGTAAACAACAATAACAACTGCAACAGCAACAAAAAAATAGCCAGGTGTTGCAGTGGGCACCTGTAGTCCCAGCTACTTGGGAGGCTGAGGGAAGAGAATTGCTTAAGCCCAAGAACCTGAGGTTGCTATGAACTGTGACGCCACGGCCCTCTGCTGAGGGTGACATAGTGAAACTGTCTCAAAAAAATTTTTTTTGTTTCAATAAATATGGTTTTGCCTGGGGTGGTGGCTCATGCCTGTAATCCCAGCACTCTGGGAGGCTGAGGCAGGTGGATTGCCTGACCTCACAGGTTCCAGACCAGCCTGGAACCTCGTCTCAAAAAATAGCCGGATGTTGTGGCAGGCACCTGTAGTCCCACCTCCTTGGGAGGCTGAGGCAAGAGAATTGCTTGAGCCCAAGAGTTTGAGGTTGCTGTGAGCTATAACACCATGGCACTCTACCAAGGGTAACAAAATGAGACTCTGTCGCAAAAATAAATAAATAAGGCTTTATCAGAACACAATAAATAGTTTGCTTAGAATAAATGAAGAAATTTTTAAAGTTTTCTAGGAATAAATAAAAGTTTGCTAAGACTTTACCTTTAATATCGATAATTTTAATGATAATTTTCCTAATTATAAAGATAATACATATTTGATGCAGAAAACTTGGAAATATAGAAAGCCTAAAGGGAAAAGCAAGAAAACAAAAATTATTCTTTGTATTGCTCAGAGATACTAATTGATCGAATTTATTTTTTTTCTTTTTTGGTGACAGAGTCTCAAGCCATGGCCCTGGGTAGAGTGCTGTAACGTCACAGCTCACAGCAACCTCCAACTCTCTTGGGCTTACAAGATTCTCTTGCCTCATCCTCCCAAGTAGCTGCAACCACAGACACCTGCCACAGTGCCCAGCTATTTTTTGGTTGTAGCTGTCATTGTTGTTTGGCAGGCCTGGGCTGGATTCAAACCTGCCAGCTCCGGTGTATGTGCCTGGCACCCTAGCTGCTTTAGCTACAGGCACCAAGTCTTTTTTTTTTTTTTTTTTTTGAGACAGAGTCTCACTATGTCACCCTCGGTAGAGTGCCATGGCATCACAGTTCACAGCAACCTCAAACTTTTGGGCTTAAGTGATTATCTTGCCTCAGCCTCCCAGGTAGGTGGGACTACAGGCGCCTGCTGCAATGCCCAGCTATGTTGTTGTTGTTATTGTTGTTTGGCAGGCCCAGGCCAGGTTCAAACCCACCAGTCCTGGTGTATGTGGCTGGCATCCTAACCACTGAGCAACGGGCACCAAGCTGATTGCATTTTTTTTTTGAGCAGGGGTTTTATTTTATTTTATTTTATTTTGAGACAGAGTCTCGCTTTCTTGTCCCTGGTAGAGTGCAATGGCATCATAGCTCACAGCAACCTCAAAGTCTTGGGCTCATGGGACTCTCTTGCCTCAGCCTCCAAGTAGCTGGGACTATAGCCACCCATCATATCGTCTGGCTGTTTTTAGCAATGTTGTCTTGCTTTTGCTCAGGCTGGTCTCGAACTTGTGAGCTCAGGCAACCTGCCTGCCTCAGCCCCTCAGAGTGCTGGGATTACAGGCATGAGCCATTGTGCTTGGCCTTGAGTAGGGTTCTTGTTATGCTGCTCAGTCTGGACTGGAACTCCTGGGCTCAAGGAAGGAATCCTCTAACCCCGGCCTTCCAAGTAGCTGAGACTACAGGCATACACTACCACTACCAGATATATTTAGATATACGGTCTTTCAATTTTTTTGTCATGGGTATTTTATTTTTGTTTTATTAGAAAATGTTGCTGGGGGCCAGGTGAGGTGGCTCATGCCTGTAATCCTAGACCGTTGGGAGACCAAAGCAAGAAGATTGGTTAAGATCAGGAGTTCAAGACCAGGCTGAGCAAGAGTGAGATCCCATCTCAATAAAAATTGAAAAATTAGCTGGGCGTTGTGGTGGGCACCTTTAGTCCCACCTGCTTGAGAGGCTGAGGCAGGGGGTTCACTTGAACCCAGGAGTTTGAGGTTGCTGTGAGCTAGGACTCTGTCTCAAAATAAATAAATAAATAAAGTGAAATAAAAAAGAAAACAACATGACAGTTCCTCAAAAAAATTACACAGCCTTGGCGCCTGTGACTCAAGCAGCTAAGGCGCCAGCCACATACACCTAAGGTGGCAGGTTCGAATCCAGCCCAGGCCTGCCAAACAACAATGACGGCTACAACCAAAAAATAGCCGAGGGTTGTGGTGGGCACCTGTGGTCCCAGCTACTTGGGAGGCGGAGGCAGGAGACTCGCTTGAGCCCAGGAGTTGGAGGTTGTTGTAAGCTGTGATGCCATGGCACTCTACCCAGGGGGACAGCTTGAAGCTCTGTCTCAAAAAAAAAAAAAAAAAAAAATTTACACATAGACCAGCCTGAACCCGTCTCTAACAATACCTGGGCATTGTGTCGGGCTCCTATAGTCACAGCTACTTGGGTGACAAAGTGAGACTCTGTCTCAAAAAAAAAAATTACACAGGGTTGCGCCTGTGGCTCAGTGAGTAGGGCACCAGCCCCATATACCAAGGGCAGGGGGTTCAAACCTGGCCCCAGCCAAACTGCAACAACAATAACAAAAACATTGCTGTGCGTTGTGGCGGGCACTTGTAGTCCCAGCTACTTGGGAGGCTGAGGCAAGGAAATAGCCTAAGCCCAAGAGCTGGAGGTTGCTGTGAGCTGTGATGCCACAGCACTCCACCGAGGGTGACAAACTGAGACTCTGTCTCTAAAAAAAAAAAAAAAATTACACATAGAATTACCATATAATCTAGCAATTCTACTTTCTGGGCATATACCCAAAAGAACTGAATGTTCAATAGCAACATTATTCACAGTAACCAAAGGGTAAAACAACCCAAGGGTTCAGTAGCAGATGAATAGATAAACAAAATGTGGTAAATACATACATCAGAGCTCTCTTCCTCTGCAATACCTACGGAGGTGGCAGCTATCTTCTATTCAGACCCCTTGTGAATAGGAGATAGCTGAAGATTGTCAAAAAGAGGACCGAGAAGTTTATCCAGCATCAGTCAGACTGATGGGTCGTATTGAAGCACAACTGGCAAAAACAGGTTCTAAGGGTAAGAAGATGTAACAGTGGTTATAGGGGCTACAAGAAAACCAAGTATATGCTCCCCAGTGGTTTCAGAAGTTCCTCATCCACAAAGTTAAGGAGCTGAAAGTTTTGCTGAAATGCACCAAAACTGCAGAGATTTTGCTCACACTTCCTCCAAGAACTGTAAAACCACTGTGGAAAGAGCAGTCCAGGCTCGGCCCCTGAAGCACAGTGGTCACGGCACCAAGCACATACATAGGGTGACCAGACGTCCCGCTTTTCAACAATTTGTCCCGTGTCCCACAGCGTTTTAAAAAACTCCCAATTTTTGGAAAAAATGCATGAACGGGCGGGAGAACAGGAAGGGAATATACGGTTTTCGGCTGCCACGTGGCTATTTCGCCAGAATATGAGTTTTATATTATTTTTGTTAATTTTATAATGTTCAACTGTAATAATAACAAATAATTGCTGAGAAGTGATTATCAAGAACTGCTTATCAAAGTTTGCATTGTTGTCAGGCCCTGCCCTGCCCCCCAGCCGTGCTGTCTCGTTTACCAATGTTAAAATCTGGTCACCCTACACATACACCAAGGCTGGCAGATTCAATCCAATCCGGCCCAGGCCAGCTAAGCAACAACGACAACTGCAACAATAACAAAAAATGGTGTGGCAGGTGTCTGTAGAAATAAAAAAAAAAATAAGAAAAAAAAAGGGAAAGAGCAGTGCAGGTCTTTCCTGGTCCATCAAAGTCATTATCATTCCCAATGCCAGCCTGCAAAGCGAAGAAAATGAATAGATGGCTCATGTGCACGTTCTATTTGTGTTTAAATAAAACCATAAAAAATACATACATCAGAATATTATTTAACCTTAAAAAGGAATGAAGTTCTGATACACAGTACAACATGGATGAACCCTGAAGACATTATGCTTAGTAAAATTAACCAGACCTAGAAAGATAACTACTGTATGATTCCACTTATATGAAGTACCTACAATAGCCAAATGCACAGAGACAGAAAGTAAATGGTGATTGCCCGGGGGGGTTAGGGTGGGGAGAGTAATGGAGAGTTGCTATTTAATCAGTACAGAGTTTCTGTTTGGAATGATGAAAAAATTCTAGAATTGGATAGAGGTGATGGATGCACAACAGCGCGAATACACTTAATGTTACTAATATGTATGCTTTAAAATGGCTAAAATAGTACATTTTAAGTTATTTCTTTTTATTTATTTATTTGTAGTTTTTGCCCGGGGCTAGGTTTGAACCCACTACCTCCGGTATATGGGGCTGGCACCCTACTCCTTTGAGCCACAGGTACCACCCCTATTTATTTATTTATTTATTTATTCTGGAGCTGTGATCTCACTGTATTGCCCAGGCTGCTCTTGAACTCCTGGGCTCAAGTGAGTGTCTCATCTCAGCCTCCTAAGTAGCTGACACTACAAATGTGTGCCACCATGCCTGGCTATCTTATGACTATTTTACTATGATAAAAAAGCGTGTTTAGCCAGGCTCAGTGGCTCACACCTGTAATCCTAGCACTCTGGGAGGCTGAGGTGGGTGGATTGTTTGAGCTCAGGAGTTTGACACCAGCCTGAGCAAGAGAGAAACCCCCATCTCTACTAAAAATAGAAAAACTGGCCAGGTGTTGTGGCACTTGCCTGTAGTCCCAGCTACTCTGGAGGCTGAGGCAAGAGGATTGTTCAAGCCCAAGAGTTTGAGTTTGCTGTCAGCTATGACACTATGGCACTCTACCCAGAGCAATAGAGTGAGACTCTGTCTCAAAAAAAAATAAAATAAAATAAGGGCCAGGTGCGGTGGCTCACGCATGTAATCCAGCACCCTGGGAAGCCAAGGCAGATGGATCACCTGAGCTCATGAGTTTGAGACCACCTTGAGCCAGAGTGAGACCTCATCTCTAAAAATAACCGGGCATTGTGGTGGGCTCCTGTAGTCCCAGCTGCTTGGGAGGCTGAGGCAAGAGAATTGCTTAAGCCCAAGAGTTTGAGGTTGCTGTGAGCTGTGGCGTCACAGCACCTCTACTGAGGGCAACATAGTGAGACTGTCTCAAAACAAAAACAAAGGCTCAGCGCCTGTGGCTCAATCGGCTAAGGCACCAGCCACATACACCTAAGGTGGTGGGTTCGAATCCCCAGCCCGGGCCCACCAAACAACAATGATGGCTGCAACCAAAAAATGGCCAGGCGTTGTGGCGGGCGCCTGTGGTCCCAGCTACTTGGGAGGCGGAGGCAGGAGACTC